>JAUELF010179766.1:0-14533 GCA_031471495.1 Clinocardium nuttallii | reverse complement strand
AAGCAAAAATGAAAACCTTTAGACGTTTAAAACATTGAAAAAGCGATTCCTGACCAAAATTAATTTTGAAATTTGTAAGTGAAATTTCAACAACCTTGGAATATGTCCTAATGAAAACATTATGTGTATGTTTATACTTATGAAAGTCAAGAATTCATGTGCGTTAATCAGTAAATTGATGCAGTCTTTTCCGGCGACATTGATGCCCTGCATCAACTTTCTCTTGTAATATAATTATAGAGACCAACTGCTATGATTAAGAATACGCTTTTTAGCTTCTGTAGGCCCATTTGATAACCTACACTTTAATATATACACACATCTGACGGTTGCAGATTAATTCAAGAGACAAGAAGATAAAAGGAAGTCTGGTTGCAATGCCTCAGGTTTTTCCGAAAAGACTCATTTGTTATTTAACGTGATTAGTGTATGTCACCGATACATAATGGGCACTTTTTCCTGGAGAGAACAAACATTTGACCGCTGGCTGAGTGGGAGACTTTCAAAAAGACTTCATATTTGAACCTCAGACCTCTGTGCATTCCGACGTGTTAAGGACTAGAACACTAGACACTCTTAAATCATATTATATTCGATATCAATTAAATATGTCATTATATCAAATTAAATACATCGCTAATTCAAAACATTTGAATAGACCCACAAACTTGCCACTGCATGCTTTTATTTAAAGTATCGCTCTAGTACAGTTTCGGCGCTAACCAATTAAAAAAATAGTTGATGTATTTGTATACATATTGAATACTCATCGAAGCAAATGCAAATGCTTAACGATCAGACAATTTCAAAACAATCCCAATCATTTTTATATAATGCTATTCTATATTCTTATACCAAAAGCTAATTGCAGTCTACATGTATATATATTACGATAATTGAGAATATTCACCTGAAACCAAAAGAATAGTTAACATGACATGACAAGGTTATTTTCTCGTGGATCGGATGTTTTAATCATTATATCTATTCATCTATAAAATAAAGAGCCATTGTGATCTGTCTCCTATAAACAAATACCTTATTTACCCTTATCTCTAAATGTAAACACACATATCGTCTGACGGAAGCATAACAAGACGAGACAATATATACAAATCAAGTCGCCAGGGAATATATTGCCGTTTGCTGTTTGTATGCATATGCACTACATAGTATGTATGCTTTTAAACAAAACAGATGGAAGCAGTTACGAACTAGGCATATGTTAAAATATCTGATATACATTGACATTTTGCAGAAAAGAAGTAATTGCAAGAAATTTAAATCAGAGAAGAAGAAGTGTTACTTTTTTCTAGTCTCACTTGATTGTTATATCAAATTGGACTTAAAACCTGTCGCTCATTACTTAAAATGCTGGTTTACCACAACATGTTTGACAAAGAAAGGACGAAGTCGAATAAACGTCAAATCTTTTGTACAAAATGGCAAAGGGTGAACTTGATTGATACCAAAGGATTGATTATTTGTTTAATAACATACACTGTTTAGCTGTAAACAATATGGACGGTAAACATTTTGCGTACGAAATATTTAGAAGATCAAAATTGTGAGTTCAAATGACATAAATTTAACATGTGAATGTTTTTTTTCCATATACTATGAATTATATGTTAGTATTATAATTACATACACCGATAGTCATATCAACTGCTAACAGGAATACTTATATGGTGTTTAAAGGATTCTGCAATAACATGCTAGGATGAAACTCCGTACAACATAGTTCAACGTCGTAAGGTGATATACACCCGAGAGGAACAAGACTGACAACATCACTAGTTCATATTTTGAGAAACAAACATGTTCATATATCGTTTGGTAAATTCGTGTAAAAATAACGGTGAATTTTCGGAGAACAAAGAAGAAATACAAATTTCAAGATAATGTCGCGAGAATATACAATATGTTGTGATTTTCATTCAGCTTAAATCGCCAGGCACAGTCAGATCAGAAAAAAGTAGACGTTGTTAAATGTGCAACACAACTCAAATAGGTACGTTGATTGTTTAACACAATTATCTTCTGAAAAAAGGTTCCAATATGACTCGTTTACGTGGACTTTATAAACAAGAACAGAATCATAGAAAATTCGGGTGTGTACGTAATGATATGTTAAATCCACGACAGGAACAGTTCGAGGGTTATATAGATCGAGAAAAGCAAGAATCAACACAGAAATCGGATAAATCAATTGTGATCACGCGTAAACCCGTTGTCCGACAGCATGTCCTAGCAAAATGCATGAAAAATAAACGAGAAGAAATTGAGCGTAAACACGCGTCAAATCTATACGGAAAATACAATGGTGTTGGTATTGAAGAGATTGCCGGAGATATAGACCCTTTCATTGAGAATAATCATCCTCGCATTCGAAGGAAGAAGAAAATTGAAGAATTATTTAATCGTGGATATCGAAAAGGTGCGATTCTTGATGCTAGTACAATCCAAACAAAAGTTGAAAATTATTTCGAAAAACCTCTGGTGGAAATTCATGTAGACACAAAACGGGTTGAAAGAGGATCACTGGTCAATCAACCGGAAGTGGGACAGTCAACTAAATCTTTCTTACCTTCTCTGTCTAGCACATTCTATACAGGAGATCGACAGTCAATGAAACATGTACAGGGGAGCACGCGGCAAAGCGACGATGAAGACAATCAATCAATAAAAAATAAAGTCAGAAAATATCTAGAAGAAGATATTCCCGATGATGCGTCTATGCACAGTGAGGTTACAAGTTTTCCAAAGATGACGTCATCGAAATTGATCCGACCAATCACGTTGCCACCGATGAAGATAGGGACCGACAACTCGACGGCCGACGGAAAACCAAAGACCGACAGTATTGCTGATATTATTTCTAGAATTAATTACGCAAAGGAGAGACGGGAACGAGAAGCTAAAGTCAAAAAAGAAAAAAAAACGCGAGCGGAGAATTCTTGCTGAAAAAGTACGCGGACACTTCGACAGTGCAAACGAGTTTGTAAATAACACTTTAATAGCTGATGGTGATGAGGTACTTGAACATCCAGATTTTAATAACAGAAGTAAAATTGTTCCTTCAAGCAAAGGTGTTGGACTGCCCCAGTTCTACGTAAACCCAAGAAAAACAGGCCAAGGTATCACAGCGATGGTCAACGTGCTAATAATCACGAGTCCGAATGTTACGTCGGCCAGAAACCAGACGCTAAAAATAGTAACACCGAAGGACGATTCATTCAACCGCCGTTGAAACTGAAACGACGCTCGATCAGTGATAAAGACTAACTACTTACCACATGTTTCAACATGTCTAAGCATTCTTATAATTCGTTTATTGAATGTACGTCATGATAAAACATTCTTTGGCAAATGATGGACTATTTTCAAACGCAATGATCGATGACTCTGAAGTAAACAATAATTGTTCGGCCTTATTGGTATGTGCTCTCTTTTTTGGCTTAGTGGCCATACATCACACTTTCATGATACAAAGGGCGGATTAACCAAAGAAAGCTTCTAGAAACACACTCGGGGCCTTAACACGCTTGTAGAATACAGGCTGCACCTGTTCAACATATTCTTGCGAATTGTCTATGACTAGTGGTTTTTATTACATTCTCAAACCCCTGTGTGGAACGATTAGTAGATCGTGATGCATTTTCCAGTCAGGCCAAAACAAAAGTTGTTAAGTTTTAGTACTAATTTAGTTTCTCATTGGGGATCGGGAATGTAGGGATCGACGGAATGTCGACCAATGCCCCGATGTTGGGAAGAACCTAAAGCTAACCTATATATCTAGACAAAAGCCGTTTTGTAACTAAAATGTGGTTTTAAACGGCATTAAAACACCACAGAAACTACCAAATTATATTTTTTATTAATTTGCTATCTATAATTAGAACAATTTATATATCCATGTTGTGTAAGGAAAACAGGAAAGAAATATGATAACGATAACCTTTTGTTTATGGTTTTGCTTAAATATTCATAGTTTAAGACTTTATGACCGTAGGTGAAAATTGGACGTGTTTCACATGCGAATTGTTAAGACTCCGGTAAGCCTCAGTCATCTTAAGTCTAATCAGAGCCTTAACAGACCATGATAATTTAATGTAGATATCGATTTAATACATCTAAAGAATCAGTCGGGAATTCCTCCTGTTTTTCGCCAATACACATGCAGCAGTTTTCCCAACAGGGTGCCGTTTTTCCGTGGAAATTAAAAGTACATCATAATTTTTAAAATTCCAAGGGCAAAAATATGAAAATTTTGACCAACTCCTCAATTTTGAGTGATATCTACTATTCAACGTTTCTTCTGATATTTCGCACTGTATTAACATATTTATAGATAATGTGAACCAAAACAAATGAAATTGAGATAACAATGTTCACTGTAATACACATTAAGCACAATTAACCTACATTATGTTATTTGAGCCAGTGCATGAGAAAGCACACACTTTTCAGAACGAATGCTTTCATGTCCACCAAAAGTAAAAAAGTAACGAATACAGAATGGGCACATTATTTCAAAGACACTTACGCAAAGTATGTCGCGAAAAGCCATTATGTTTCAGCAATAGTCCGTGAAAACCGGCTACGATTCCCCGGTCGAAAATGAGTTTTCCAATGAGGGACATTGGTGATAATTATATTATCTCCCTTGTCAGATAAGGACCAAGGAAGACTAAATAGTAAATAGGTCCTATTAGTTGAAATCCTTTGTCTTTATCGCTATTTCGCAATGAGATATTGCAATTACTCTGTACACATTAATCATAAATGTGTTAATTAAAGTGATGATTCAAAAGAGAAAATTTACATAGCAGTGTTTAAAGAAAACAAATGTGGAATTACTAATCAATCTCATAACAGGTGGCCAAGAAAATGCAATTATAAGTGCACCATCCAGTCCAAAGAAACCAATGATAAAAGCAGAGGAAACCAAATGATTGTCATTGTAGCTATTTCATGTACATGTACTTGTTTATTCATAATACTTATGTAAATAAAACATTTTCAAATCCTTCTGCAATGTTCTGTGTTCTTTTAAGACACGTTGACACGTGGTCTTGGTAAGATATCTTTGGTTCCTTGAAAAAGAGCCGCGTCTGGAAATGTTGAGGTCTTATAGACAATCCGTAATCGGTACGACATTTGCTAGACTTAACTGCTTGATTGTGTCCTTATATTTATTTGTTTGCTCGTTTTAACGCTGCTTTTAGGATTTATCTATTTTATATTATGGCGTGTCCTAATTACTTACCAGTGCTGTTTGTCCATCTATTATGACACTAGCGAGTCAGTGGTTACCACATTCCTGAGATCCAAAAAGGGACAACCATTACTACCATTTGAAAAGTTTGAGTTTGACACGGCTAGGACTCTTCCGCACATAGGCAGACATTATAAGAGATATGCATCTTAGGCTAAATTATATGTAGTCGGTCAGTGAATTGCATGGTAAGACAATGGAGATGCATTAAAAGCCCTAAAACGCTAGCTGGTGTCTTCATCTTTTTATATTTCTTCTTTTTCGCTTTTCATCTAGTTTCTTTGTCTACTACTTCTTCGCATTCGTCTTCTTTTTCTTCTTGTTCTTCATCTCCCTATTTTACTTTAGATATGGCAACGATCATCAATAAACAAACCGGTCAGGCTTCGGACATTCCTGTAAAGCGAACACAGTTATATAATGTGGCACCCCTTAGATAACAGATTTGCTATTTTGGTTCAACCTTTACGTTCGTGTTATAAATATGTGCGACTCCGTGAATGGTTTGCGAGAAATGATCGCTAATCTTACTAGATTGCTTGGACACACCAACTGATATTTCTTGGCCATTACAGTTTATTACTCTAGTGGTATCTTTACGGAGAGCTGTTCGAACAACATGGGTCATCGGTGACACAAATGGGGTACCATATAACATAACTCTTCGCGTTTTGAATTTAAATATTGCCCAGGAACAACACATACCATGCCGACACAACTACACCAGATCTACGACGTCTCTCACTGACCTCCATGCATATTGAACGATCATTGAAACCTTCCACCACTCCACTCCACTTTCTAAATAATGTATGCGATGCTACATGTTACACGTCTTCCTGTCCCTCTTAAACAGACCACTCTACTTAAAACATGTATGGACTGAAAAACGCTCATTGTTTCACAGGCAACATTGTGACGGTATTGCTCATGTATAAATTCGTAGAGGGGAATCATAGTATATCATCATAAACTCGAACTAGTGATGAAACAGACCCAACTGTATAACCACAGTCCAACATTGATAACTGTTTGAACTCATGGATGCCGTCATACATAGATTTATGACCAGGATTCAGAGTTTATTTAATCAAAATTACAATGCTATGAACAACATAAGAACCTAAAAGACGGAATTATGTCAACATAACCTTCCGATAATAGTATTCTGCAACAGAGGCACCAAACGTCATATTTGTCATGAGAAAGTTAATATTTCTAAATGGACCGTTGTCTGGCAATATGGGTATTTAATCATTTTAGCAACATTTTCAAAGACAAACACGATCTGAAGTGGTAGCTTAAACAGTTTACTCAACACCAATACATGTAGGCTTACAAGTAAAACAGTATAAGAACATTAAAGCGGAACATCAAACCAATTTTTTACAACATGTGTAGATAAAGACCTGCTTGACACTCCAAGGAATCTGATTCTGATTATTTACTCAAGATCTTTCAAATAGTTTTCGTCGTCGGTACAAAACAGTGCATTTTTAAAACATTTTATACATATTTCCGATAGTGTTACTGCCGCAGATTCTTTCCAGGTGGGATTGGATAAATTGGCATGATACTAATAGAGAGAGTATGTATACGATTTATTTAATACATTAACTTAGCCTATGCTTCAACAAATAAATAAACCATAGAATGTAAACTTGAAATATTTATATCTTTAGAGCATTACAATCATATACACGAAAAAAGGCAAACAAGGTGAGTTAGAACGATAAAGAAATCTTGATTTAAACTTATACGACTTTATTTGATTAAAAATATTGAAATCACACTATTTTCTGATGAGTATATGAAATCATTGTCCCGACGTCCCAACTGCATATTTTGCATGTGAAGGGACAGGTTTGACCATTGTACCTTGAACATTCTCAATTCCGATTAGAAAGTCCAGCCTAGAAACAAATATTTCTGATTTTCATTCCTTTTTGAACAATGGAAAATGCTTGTTCGATAATAATAAACTATTGTGGGAAGAAGGACATTACTACTATTTTTAGTATTGTCTTCTGTGGTCGCATACAATTTACGTTAAAAGGTAATCCATACCAGCCATTATATAAACCCTATTTATATCAGAAGTACTAATAAAGACAATTACATTATCCTGTGCTTAACGCAAAGATAAACATTATTAAGAAGGTGCATGTGATTGATGTAAATGAATACACACTCAAGTTAACTCGGGTATAACCGAAAAAATGTCGTAAAAAAATACGTACTCGCATGCATATCAGGATCGTGTCAGTAGTGTTGAGTTATAATGCAAAGAAAACGCCTCTTAGAACATACACTGATTAAGCCTTAACATGCCTTGAAAATGTCAAACAAGCAGTAATAAACAGCACACTCTTTATAAACAACAGTACAGTAAATAGAAAATCCAGTTAATACAATGATAAAATTAGTAACACGTGTACACATTCCTGTGTAATTAACAATGCTATTTTAAATGACAATACAGTGGACTCGAGATAACTCGAACGAGTGAGTATTCGAATGTATCGTTTACTCGAACCAATTCATAGAACGGACATGTCCTTTGAAAAGAGCGTGACAGCAAATCTGAATGCTCAGAACTAATGTCGTGCTGATTTCTTCAATATGATTTTATCACTTGCTTGCTTGATTTTCATAATAAACAGTTAAATGGGAATTGAGTAGTCCCTCGAGAAAACCAACATTGTGGAGTCAGCGTAAAAGATCGACCCGGATCAGCATAAGCATGCCGGGACTAACACAGACAGACACTTTTCGCATCCTGTGGATTTTCTGTTTCAAGAATCATTACTCTGAAGTCTATACTTCTATTCCCATGATATATAATGTGTCGTCCCGAATCAGTCTGCGCGGACTGAGTCGATGTTCGTTTCCTCGCAGGACGGCTCAAATGAGTTATGAAGCTGAAAATACAAAACTTAATTAAACATTATTTAAGAGATGAGTCGAATACGTCGTCATCTCAAAGTCATGCTTGTGCAATCTTCGTCCTCGAGCCTACTGTATACATATAGATGACTCAGTTATAGATAAAAAATGTGTAAAACAAATATATATTGGGTGGACAAATAAATGCAGACCTAAATACTATATACGTGCATTCCATACGTGATATCACAGTATACTCGAATATGATTCACCAAAAGGCTAAATGTGTACACCAAATGAATATTGTGTTGTCACACGCAATCTAGTCCTTCCCTTGGGCAGTTCCTTTACAAAGCATTGGTCCATCCGTGTATAAGTAAACCGGGGGCCAAACAACAAAGTCCAACTTCTTCCCGACCTTTGTGTATGCCTTGTATACATCTTTATCAAACTGTCCATCTGCTGTTGTTTCTTGGAATCGAATAACGACTGGTGGTTCCTGTATAGCCATGTACCAGCATAATTGGGCACATTTTGTGATATAGGTCATCACGTTATCGCTGGATTTAACATCGATTCCCCTCTCTATGGCTACTTTCATCGCGATTCTCTATACAAGTAAGTAAGGAAAATATGTAGTTGTATGTGTATAATAAAACAAAATAGAATAATGAAAAGAAAAACCGGCCTCAATGGGCCAATATGTAAATGTTAAGATAAAAATGATATTTACGGAGTGAGTACATTACATTTGACACTGGATAATACATAATTCAAATTACAAAGTGTACAACCCGCTCGTAAATGGATTCTAACACGGGATCTCTGGTACGAGAGGTCGACGCTCCTATTTTTGAATCTTGTAATGATATTTGAATCAAGGTTTTACCTGGCACTCATTAATATTCGACTATTAATTAAAGTTTGGTTCACTTGGATGCGTTAAGTTTGGTAAACAAACATCCTACATAGTAGATAAATAAATTGATGCTTTGTATTGGGGTTCCCTAAATATATGATACCTTAGATATCTCGCCTTCTTGTTCAAGTTTAACGCCACATAGTTTCCTCATATCCGAAACAGCCTTCTTCTGTTCTTCCGTAAATGCATCAGTTAATTTGATTTCAGCAGAAACCTAGCAAATGGCAAAACAAAGATAGTTATGATGCCCCTACAACGGTTCAAGTATGGTTGCTTTCAGTAACGTCAGCCATCCAACAATGCAAACCAGTAACATGTTGTACAAAAGCTGTAGTGTTGATGGTGGATTCGCTACGTTTAATATAACACGTATCTGGGGTTTATGCTGATGTTAACACATCGATGCTTTGCGCTTTAGTGGCAATATTTTTGATCCCAGGTAACCAAGTTTTGAACTTGATCAAGAAGTATTGGAGATAAATATTTTGAAGAACTATAACAAATAAAAAATGAAAAAAATAAATTCTGAATGAAAAAACGTGGACTTTAGAATATTGACACTGTTCGCTAACAATTTGACCTACTACATTACAATTACAAATGCGACGATGCCTGATCTATTGAACTATATCTTTCTTTATCGCACTTCCCCTCTCTCTATTTCTATATCTCTTTCGTTTTCTCTCTCGCTCTCTGTCTCCATGTCTGCCTCTCTATCTCATCACCTCTATCCAAATATATCTCTGTCTTTCTTTCTCCCATTTCTATCTATTTCTATATATCTTTCTTTCCCTCTTTTTGTCTCTCTGTCTACATCTCTATTACTGTCTGTCTATTCTATCATCATTTCTCTCTCTTTCACTATATCACTTTTATTTTCTCACTCTCTCTCTCCTTATATTTTTCTCTTTCCATATTTCATTCTACCTCTAAATATCTATACCTTTTTCCCTTTCGCTTTATATATTTATACATGCATCACTCTCTATTTCTTTCTCCATCCTCTCTCTATCTCTCTCTCTCTCTCTCTCTCTCGCTCTCTCTATCTCTTTATCTATATATATCTCTTCATCGCCATCCCCCTCTCTCTCCCTCTATCTCGCTCTCTCTCTGTCTATCCCTCTATATAATATATATATATATATATATATATATCTTCCTCCCTCGCTGTATGTTTCGCATAACCATCTCTCTTTCTTTCATGATTCTTCTATGACAATGTTACATACCTCCCCTGTGTCCACGTTTGATTCAAACAGGAGATCACCGACCAATGATACCTGTAAGTATATAAATGGATTAGCTGCCTATTGCACATAAATCGATGCTGATTATAAAAGAAGGCAATATTAAAACATGTTACAATCAATAGATTTCCAAAAATGTTGAAGATCCGTTGAATACACATTATACAGAGTGTGGTCTGTCAATATGTCAGCCCGACGGACGGATTTACAAACGACGTAGGAGTAATTTCGCCGATCCCTACGAGTCATCCTGCTTAGGCAACATCAAATGAAGGAGATATATAAATTGGAAAGCTTTATCACAGATTAATCCTGTATAAACAATTTAGTTTTAATTATTTGCTGGAAGGCTAGAAAGACGTGTTCGAAATATAACAAAAACACAACTCAGAAGGACGACAACATAACGTACAATGAAGGTAAAGCAAATAGGCAGAAAGAGCTAAAGTAATCGAGGTTGCCAGTAGTTAGTTTCTATATCGAACATAGAAGAAAGGTGAACATGTGAATACTGAGGAGAATATTACATAAATGGCTAGAACACTTTCGTGAGGTTTTTAATTAGTATTTCATCGGGATAATACAGCAATTCCTATTGGATAAGAATAATGCTCTAAGACGACAAAATAATATTGAAAACAATCTAAACATGCAAGGCTAGACTATGCCAACCCACTACACATCAAGTTAAAGCCAACGCTTTATATAACATTCAATTTGTTCTTTTATAAGAAGATGACCATTGAAATTAAATACATAGGAGACCTGTGTCATTAAATATACTTTGAATATATACTCAATCATATTTCACCACATACATTATGGTGCCCTGCTCATTATATGGAGATACCTCATTCATAGAAATGGTCATGGACCGACCCAACGGGACAATAACGAAATGAAGTTATTTATGTTAACCACTGTATATGTTAACACAACTGACTCATACATTATGACAAAAACTTAAACGTTTTAAGGCGTGAGCATTTACGGCAGAGCTATTTGCCTATAACATGTATTATTTGCAAATATGTATATTATCATGTATGTATATTCAATGTGTAATACAATATGTTTAAAGTAACAAGACAACTATTCATTGATGTATATTAACATTAAGTTGATACACTTGCTTTATACTAATTCAAAACACATGAAATCAAGATATAACGACGATCCCGACCATGGTTGCGTTTGCCCTTAAAGTGTCTGGTAATACACCTTTCGAGTTAATCGCATTTACATCAATTGAAACAATAAAGACAACATGACTTTGAATTGTGTTCTATCAAATTGTGTCAAGCTTTGAGGGACGGTTATTTGTACACGTAAACATACATAACCAATAGAAATACGACTCTTTAACAATGCAACCTTGTCGCGGAGTAATTGGTTAACAGGTTCGTCAATGATTAGTCAGATATATGCGAATTTATGCATATTATGCAGTTTGTCTAACAGTCGTTTAAGCCAAACACTCGATATACCACAATATAATGCGATTGTTTGAGGAGCAAAAGGTTCACGCGAATAAATTTGATATAAGGTGTGTGTTCGAATTTTTCAAAGTTTACCTGATTGTCTTGAGACTGACTATATACAATTTCGATCTGCTGCTGTTTGTCTTTGATTTGCTCTTCAGTTGTATCTTGATTTCCAGTCATATATGTGGATTCCGGTTCTTCTTGATTTCGGTCATTTGCGTGAATATCCTGTTGAATTTTAACTATATGAGACGAAAGAACTAGAAACAAGTCCGTCTTTTCTTGAATGATGTACATGCAGATATGAATGATGATTTGGTTCTAGTAATTCAATTGTTATAAGAAAATACCCATTATTTGCTTAGCGGAGGAGGCTTCTTTGAACGCAACGTGAATCGCTTTTACATTGCTTTCGCAATAGAGAACACCAGACGATATTTCAAGTGTTAACGTTGATATCAATTCCATAATCGACGATTTGCGTTGTTCAAGTATAATGTAACATGTAAAAATATGTATCGATCATTTGCAATAAAACAGGGATAGGCAGTCTCTATATCTTATTTCTACAAGTATAATACTGATGAACTGTTTGCAATGTGCAAATAATTCGTGCATACGTGGACTACTTGTAACACATTTTCCCTCTGTGTTTGAAGATGCACTAGTACCAAATGTAAGATAATACATGTTCCTCTGTTGTACAGGACGATTGACATTGCTTATCTTGGTATCGACCTGATACTTCAATTATTTCCTCTGTGTATTTCTATAAAATGTAAATAAAAACTAAAGAATACAATAATATCATGTTTAAAGAATATAACTCGTCTAGTTATCTCACAGACAGTTCGAAGACGACTTGCCTCAAACAGCTAACCACAATGGACAATACAGGATAAACTCCCATAGGGCGACATCGCTGTACCTATCTTTTTTGGGAATCCTGATTTTGTTACAACAACGTGACCGACATCCTCGGTACCAAGGCTATTCATAATATATTTGATACCATGGAGAATTTAGCAAGCGAAACTTCGTAAAGCATGCACTACGATTTCCTTTGTATCTACACTGTCAATTTCCTACCACATGAGGTTTGTGTCATACGGCCAAGCAAGCGTTTCAAAGAGTACAATAATTTTTACGGCCAATTTATCCAGGCTATCGAGGATGCGTGACCGAGTGCTTTGTTCAGACGAAAGCTACTTAAACAGTCTGTTTGTTTCAGAACCAAGCACATCTTGAATATAATCTGTGTGTCTAAGTTGACGAAGGTATTAACATGTTAGCTTCCATTAAGGTGTAAACAATAGTTTAGCTTTAAATATATTTGATGTCTATCATGTAAACAAAACTATTTTTGATTGTATTGTCCCGTAAAACTTTATTTAAATAAATTGTCAGAAAATATCATTGCAGGGGCATGTGTAAAACTCATTTGAAGTAAGCTGACAGCCAATAAGAAACGAAACAATATTTCGGATTAATTTATAACGTCTGGAAAACATAACACATATATTAAACATGAAATATACATTACAATGATACTGAGAAAAATATTATCTTACTTGAAAAAACATTTATTAAATAGAAAAAAACACACAACTATCCTATATGTTATGGCTTCACAAGCTACACTTTTTCAATAATTCATATATGTAAGCGCTATATCTTTTTACTTTCATTAGATTGAGTACGGTACCTCTTGTGTGTCTGTTTCTATAGGTTCCTCAGTCTTATCCGTGTTAGGCTGAAAGACAGATTTGTATTGTGTTTGTACAAAGATAAGTCAGCTCTGTGGTAAGACATGCATATCTATCTGTACAATGTTGATTAGATATATAATCATTTGATTCTCAATCAATCAACTATTGTTTACTGTTGCTAATTCACACAATTATGTTATTCTCTGGACAGATAAGTACAAGGTATATAATTTAATAGAGCAACAATGTGTTGTATTGGAGAAACCTTGATACGCATATGCTGTATATGCTTAGTAAATCAAATATATACCATATATGGTTGGACACCTATCTACTAGGTATTTGTTTAATGTATATCTTCGCAGACAGCATTGCCTTTTATACAATGCAGTTTGTACTAATTACAAAACCGTGTCATATTTACACGGAAATCGATAACATCTGATAATTACAAATTGATTCATTGAACCTATTACGTTCCGGTATTTCAATAACATACATGAAATAATCGCTTGACTAATGTTCTTAGCTGTTTTTATGTGATCGAAGCCAATGTAATCTAAATTTACAACTATGATGCATTCCAAATTGTAGTCTGTCTTTAGTAAACTTCATCTAAACTTTTATTTTCTGTTATTACCAATGCAATACTCATCTTAAATTTGCATTAGTTGAGATATCAAATATTTTGTTGATCAAATAAACATAATCTTTGCCCTTGTTAAATTATAATATCTTACATTTATACGAATAACCATGTCGGTTTCCCCTACCTCTTGAGTGGTTGAACAATTATCAGTGGATTCGAGCGTTTCACCAGTGCTGTCACGTTCTTTTGGTTTGATTGATGCATCTCCAAAATGCATGTCAGTGTCGGAAGATTTACCCTCAGTAGAATTACTTGTGTCAGGATCGTCATGTTTATCTTTCTTTACAGCGGGCTTGTCGAGCTTTACCGTCACTATTGTTAATGTCTTTAATATATCTCTATGAGGTTGTAACAG
>JAUELF010179656.1:0-14534 GCA_031471495.1 Clinocardium nuttallii | reverse complement strand
CATATCCAATGCAGTCTTGGACAGAGGTACAACTATTTCAAGGCAAATAAAGGTTTTTTTAGGAACTACAGTAGTAGATCAAAGGGACTTGCGGATGAATTAGCGTAATTTGACCTTACCGGATACACGTTCGCAGCCATTGTGTAAACATTCGCGGAAGAATACAAACATAGTGATTCGGCGATGTTATTACACGTGTGTATATATAGAAATACGTAATACGTACGTAATGCGTATATGAGATCCGATACAAGCATTGTAATGTGATAAATAATGTTTATTGGATTAGTTTCTTGAAGGCCTTTGAGATTACTTTGCGACATGTGCAGTCTTATTAGTCATGGAACACCACTTACGAGTATATATTTGGGTTTTATTTTGGCGAAAACTACCAACAACCGAAGAAAGTGTTAACATACAGCGGACAATGTGGATACCATAAATAAATTCAAAAAGACTTCACATATTAAACAATAAGCTACAATTAAAAAGGATCTTTCGTACGGATATTTTCAAACATATCAATGCGATATAAATAAGATACAATCATTGTTTTATGTGCACACAATCGTTTACCTCAAGAGCATGATGATAAGAAATACAATTTACTTTTATTAATGCTAACGTGGCACATGAAAAGATGTCTTGACATTTGCATCTTTATCAGTACATCCACAAATTAAGAAATATTCAATAAAATACAAAGGTACACGTTTGTCCAAGATAAGAATGCAGATCTAGTGCAGCTGTTCAAGCTCCACACAGTTCGCATATTACTCCCCAAAGCTTGTTCGAACTTCTGTCTACTTGTCTATAAATTGTTTCTGATAAGATGTTTTGGACCTACAGGATGGTGGAAACCTTCCTTCCTCCGAAATGCCTACATTTCCACATAGAAGGAAACATTCATTTCACATTGCACTTTGTTTTAATATTCCTCCTCTAAATATGAGCCGTCCCGCTATAAAACAAACATTATGGCCTCTGCATAATGTATCGACCCAGATCAGCCTGCAATCCGCGCAGAATGATCCGGGCATACACATTCCGTCTCAGGGGGATAGTTTATGTCCGGGTAAGCCTGCACAGCATGCTTAGGCTGATCCGGTTCGATACTTTACGCAGAGTCCACAATGTTGGTTTTCTCGCGTGACAGCTTAATTATATCTAAAACCCCTATAGTAATAGCCAATGTATACCATATGCCTTCAGATTCATAAAACAAGCTATAAGATGTTGTATTTAAAGTGTTCAAACTAAACCAGTCGGTCTTCAATCGAATTTGTTTTTTCGTCAATGCCTTCATAAAAACGATCGGGTAATAACGACTCTTGTATGACTGAGAGTTCACAGTTCGCAAATGGAATAAGAGTTCTCAATTTACAGGCACAGCAGTCCAAATGTAATGATCGAATACTTCAGTTTTGTAAATACGTGCATTCATCTATAGCGTGTTCTGTTAGACGTCAACTGACAATAATTGAGCCGTCTCGCGAGAAAACCTACACTGTGGACTCTGCGTAAAGTGTCGATCCTGAGCAGCTTAAGCATGCCGCGCAGGTTTACCCGAATAGACATTTTCGCCTCCTGTGGATTTGTTGTTTCGGGAATCATTACTCTGTAACTCCAACCCCCTTAGACGGAAGGTGTCGGTCGGATCAGTCTGTGCGGAAAGCGCAGGCTCATCTAGTCGATACATTAAGCAGATGCCATTATGTTGGTTTTCTTGCGGGACGACTCATATATCCAATGACTGTAATTCGACGTGTGTTTTCCATCTAAGAGGTATTTATCTCGAATATTTGTGCACGCTCGATTGGATCACGCAATCCTAGTTCGTATGACAATTGTCAAGTGAAAGATGTATGCATCCAAACTGAACGACAAGATATATACGAATAAAAAGTAACCCATGTTGTATTAATGTGTGTATGAGTTATGGACTCTTGTCTGTTGATGGAAGTACTGATGGTAAATACGTATTCTATGTGTATAAGCTATATCTCGAATGGTTTTGAAAAAAGTGGGGTGGTACGAAAAACTTGATTTGGTATGAATAACTTAACCAAATTTCTAAGTCTTAAAAGGGCCATAATTCTTGCATAAACATAGACAGAGTTGTGTACTCTTGTCTGTTGCTTGAAGTAATGATGGTGAAAAAGTGTTGTAAGTTTCGAAGCAATATATGTAATGGTTTTGAAAGAAAGGAACTGGTACACAAAAATGAACCAAAATTCTAAGTTGAAAAAGGGGTCATACTTCTTACAAAAACCTTGACAGTGTTGTGTACTATTGTCTGTTGATGAAGGTAATGATGGTGAATAAGTGGTGTAAAATTCAATGCAATATATGTTATGGTTTTGACAAAAAAATGAATTGGTACAAAATCTTAACCAAGGTGTGACATTAACGCCGACGCCGAGGTGAGTAGTATAGCTAGCCTTTTCTTCGATAAGTCGATGTAGAAATGCAATACATGTACCTCGTACTCAACTAACATTGCTCGAGTTTCAATATTTAAGCTATTTATTATTGTGTTATACTATTTTAACTGCAACAATACGTACACTAAAGGTGCTTAACTGAAGAATAATGAAACTCGAGCCATGTTAACTGAGTACGACGTAGTACAATGCTGCAGGTTTGTTGTATGTGGTAAAGGTTAATCTGTAAAACCTGTAGTAACCACCGTCTGTCGGAGAACACATCAGGAGTAAAGTTCAGATGTGTCATACAGAAAAGCTGTAAGCTTAATCCACCTATCAAAGTTAAGCTTTTAACTAGCATACTCACATAAAACAGAGCTCTAGATAAGGGACATTTTTCTAAAATTGATTCATGTTCTAAAATCCTTATTTGACATTCAAACCCTAGATTGTTCACTTCCTCTTATCTAGTCCTCTACACATAACGTATGTAAGACTCGGCACAACCAAAATGTCGTTTTATATATGTGAAGGAAACATGTCACTAATTAGTTAGTATTAATTTAACTAGTGATCAGAGACTGTGTACGAAGGAAACATGTCACTAATTAGTAAGTATTAATTTAACTAGTGATCAGAGACTGTGTACGAAGGAAACATGTCACTAATTAGTTAGTATTAATTTAACTAGTGATCAGAGACTGTGTACACATTGCAATAAGAAGATGAGCTTCACTGTTCATCGGGTTGTTCTCACAATTGTCTACATTGCGAGGAAATTGTAACTTTCTATTGGAAAACTGTGCGTAATGAATATCTAACCGCACGCTGCAAAAGGCGAGTAAAGGTTTTTGCAAACAATGCAGATTCAGGTGAGACAGTCTCTCCTGAAATCGGCATTGTTTTCCCCTCAGACATTCAGTTTTACCAAATTGCCTCATAGACCAACAATGGAGTGGTCCAATTTTCAACATGGAAGAGTCAACTTCGTGTAATTCGGCAGTGAAAGAGTTAGACTGTATCCTGATTGGCCAATTCATTACTTGCTACTTCATCTTCTAACAACCCCAGACCCGTGGGAGTATGTGACAAATGTGGGCGACCATCGGTATTAATCAAAGTACAGGCACGATGAATAAACGTATGCCTGTGCTTCTGTGACAGGGGGTTCATTGCCAGAAGCGTGGGTAAATGAGAATCCGGACATTTACAGTCCTAACACAATTACTTGGCAATGATAATACTCGGAGCAATGTTTAAATATGCATGATACAGTGTTGGTGTTTTCAGATTAACAATATTCGACATTCAGACGCTTCCTGAAGCCTACGCAGCAGACGACTTTTTAAAGCAGTGAGAATTTGCTGATAATACGCTTTTCCCCCCTCAAAATTATACTTTCATTGATACTGTTTATACATGTTGACTGAGGTGCGTTCAGTGACGTCACAAACGTGTTAACGCTTTCCCACATACATCATTTCTAAAGCAGACGATTTTGATAACATCCAAACGTAAAAGTGAAGAATCGATGTAGACAAAAATATCATTACTTAATCAAGTTGCTGGTTATGAGCAATTTCTCCTTTTGTCACAGTGATTCCAAAATGTGTCTGCGGCAGAGGCGTCAGAAAGCGTCCGTTTATGGGAAAGGGTTAATGTTGCTTTACGCAGAGCGTCGCTCATGCTAAGTTTTAGCAAAGAATTATATGCAATCACATGTTCGCTTTCTTTATAACGTTTAGTTTTAACTTATTAAGTGTCGAGCCATGGACGCTAGCGACGCGGGCTGTGAATCCAAGGGTTGATAGTTCGAATCCCAGCTCGGCTAACATTCTTTCCAACGTTTGACATAATAACTGTATTAAGCCTCATTCGTCCGAAGGCTTCCTCAAATGGGTTAACAGTCTGTGTGGAAAAGCAGCTAGTTGTTAAAGAAAGACTGTTGTGTGGAGAACTGGTGTGGTGAAGGCCGAGAAATACATGAGTAGGTGAACTTGCCGCCGTGAAATGACGGACAAGTTGTTGACAAACGGCATTTAACCAAACTCATTTAATCACTTAATCAATAAAGCAATAACATGATTTAGATTAAATCAATTGTGAGGCACGTTCTTAGAACGTATATAGTTATCATTCCCTCTGTCTGATGCCTGGATATTGTTGGACACTCAACTAGTACACGCTCCAAGAGTCCCAGGCGATCCCAAATGTTCTCCTGAATTGTGTTCGATACCATTCACATATGAAACATGCGTCTCCTTTCAATGCTAGGGGAATATTAACCTTACACTTAGTATTACCCGTTAAGAAAAGACCTGCATGCTGCATCCATGCTAAGGATTAAAATGGATACTGCTTTACAGGCTTCTCTGGAAACCTACCATGACTAATTAGCAAACAGTGAAGAGCCACATCAGCATGCATGGACGGGCAGACTGGTCTGGTCCTTCACTGGTCGTAATTATTATACACACGCATTTTCGCAGAGCAGTCTTCAAATTCAATTATTTAACTATACCTATTGACTCGGCCGATTGGTCTAACATGCGATATATATGCCAAAGCATGTATTGACGCCGCGTGGTGCCTATTTATAAAATTACGTTGTATTTTCAAACTTAAAACTTTCCTCCCCATACTTCTTTTTCATTCGGATCATTGTATTCTTGCTATATGTTGACTATATATGTGAACATTTTCTCTTAAGTTCATAAATGCTCAATTGTGATCATAAATATCTTAAAACTTTCTGGAAGGATAATAGACAGCCCCTCTCCTTCCAAAGATTGTGTCACACTTAACTTAAACCTTAAGATATGATTTTGGTGGCTTTTTATCTAATTGTTCTTGTTAGCCCAGATTTAAAACCGTTTATTGGTAAAACAAAAAAAACAAAAACAATTCAGCTTGTATGACAAATTATAGTAGCAGTCAATGTTAAGCAAACTGTAAACCAAATTGTTTAAGGACTAAACTTGTCATTTTACGACTAAACTTCACATGCTGAATATCACATAGATTGTAGTATCTAATCCCTACGTCAAATTTGACCCTTTCTTCTCTTGGTAACCTTTTAATATAATGTTAGCCAGGTGAGCAATATAGGCACATTTTAGCCTTCTTGTTTTAAATATAGGCACATATTAGCCTTCTTGTTTTAAATATAGGCACATCTTAGCCTTCTTGTTTTAAATATAGGCACATCTTAGCTTTCTTGTTTTAAATAAAGGGACATTTAGCCTTCTTGTTTTAAATAAAGGTACATTTAGCCTTCTTGTTTTAAATAGAGACATTTAGCCTTCTTGTTTTAAATAAAGGGACATTTAGCCTTCTTGTTTTAAATAAAGGGACATTAAGCCTTCTTGTTTTAAATAAAGGGACATTTAGCCTTCTTGTTTTAAATAAAGGGACATTTAGCCTTCTTGTTTTAAATAAAGGGACATTTAGTCTTCTTGTTCGAAATATTTACATCCTTTATGTTTGAACAGGTTCTTTAAATGAACTGAACTGCATCTGCTTCCTTAAAGTCGTGCTTCTAAATCATGCGCGGCGTCTTTGATGATTTGCATAAAAATACGTCTTGTTCTTAGATAGTGAACGTGTGCAGCAGCGTTATTGGGCCTTGCATACGGAGACGACTATCTTAAAAGATCTGTAATAGCCAGATTAAATAAGCAATGAATTGTAAATGAATAGAAATGTAAAGCAATAACAGTAACCCCCGTCTGCATCGTTCGTTTTAATTCTTCCCCAAAAACGTCGTCTGCCCCGCGCGCTATTAGAATGGTGATTAAACAGCCGACATATAAATATTCTGGTTTCCTAGACGCAAAGAATCGAGCCGTATCGCGAGAAAACCAACATTGTTGACTCTGCGTAAAGCGTCGACCCTGATCCGCATGCTTACCCGGACAGACACGTTTCGCCTCCTGTGGATTTTCTGTTTCAGGAATAATTACTCTATACCTGTATGCCTCGGAGACGGAATGTGTCGGCCCGGATCAGTCTGCGCGGATAGCGCAGGCTGATGGTCGTTTTACATTACGCAGATGCCATAAGGTTGGTTTTCTTGCGGGACGGCTCACTGATGTCTTTTTGTTCGAGAAACTGTATTTACCCAGTTTGATTGATTTCTGAAGTATTCCCCTGTTTCAATAGGTCTGTTTTGATTAACCCTTTCCCACATGCATCGATATTCAATTTTTGAAAATTGTGGAAAAGGGAGAACTTGTTTATTATGATCAGTTTCTTCATTTGCCCCAACGTTTCATATTCTAATCAATTATCATACTTTTCACATATAAAGAATTTCGATATTTTTGCTAATGATTTTCCAAAGACTCCGGTCGCATATTTTGTATAAGCAGAGAGGGGTTATTGATTTATTATATCTGAAATTGTTGTTGCTTTTACACATGTTGTTCAATATCCTCTAAATAGTGTACACCTGTTCTCAGTAGATAGTATACACCGTGATTGAATCTTAAATTGTTTAATATCAAAATTCATGAATGTGCTATCTATTTAATTATTTTAATATATACCTACATTTTGTATACCCAGTTCTTAGAATAATGATATATGAAGATGAAAGTTAACGATTGATTGATTGGGGTTTAACGCCGTTTTTAACACTTTCTCAGTCACATCACGGCGGTCAGTTCACCTACTCATGTGTTTTCTGGTTTTCACACACCAGTAATCCACGAAACATCCTCCCAAGCACCTGGCTGCTTTCCCACATAGAATTAGCCCAGCAAGTTAACGAACGCAAAATCAGAATAATCACTTTTGGATATACCAGGAGCAGCGTACTGTATAAGAGGAATGTAGTGTATAATCTTTATGTATGTGTGTTTAGGATTTAGTTAGATATATTGTATATATTTTTTATTTTATTTAAGTTTTACTTTGTTTTCATCATGATTTCAGTCTTATCACGGCGACATGTCACTTATTAATGATCCCTTGGTAAAACAAACCAGTACTATGCTAGGAAATGTGCCTTGCCCAAGGGCACTCTGACATGACGCCCGGTTTAAAATCCCTCACGCTAACCGCTGGGCAACGACGGGATCCCTATTGTATATAACTTGACAAGCACACGATAATGTTAAAAACGTCTTACGTGTGTCTGTTCTCAGAAAACCGTGCCTATAGCCTAGTATTTTGTACCCGGGGATCATGCTTAAGTGAACTGTCGGATATGTCGGCGTAAAACCCCCTTAAAAACAAACTAAAAATAAACCCCGCTGCTTACCAACGGACATGATCTATGTGTCACTTTAAACCAACTACTAAAATTTAAGGGGAGTCAAGAAAGAAAGCATCGCCCGGTCGGGTCATATCAAAGACTTTAAAGTTGGTAGTAATGGCTTCTACCATTGGCGTCCGAGTTGTGGGGATAGCTTTACGACTGATGCACCGGTGTCAGGAAAAATAATACCGGTAGTACTGGTTTACTACTAGTTATCTACCATGGCAACGCGAGAAAACCAACATCATGGCATCTGCATAATGTATCGACCAGATCAGCCTGCGCTATCCGCGCAGACTGATCTGGGCCGACACATTCCGTCTCCGATGGATAGAGGTGTAGAGAAATTACTGAAACAGAAAACGCACAAAGAGTATGTCTGGGTTAGCCTGCACGGCATGTTTAGACTGATCCGGGTCGATACGCAGAAACCACAATGTTGGTTTTCTCGCGAGACGGGTAATATAGATACCATGGTGAATCTGAAATTGTTCCAACGCGGAGAGTTTTGTTTATAAATCGTGTAAGCGAAGAGTAGGATCAGCTTGGATAACTAACTAGCCAATTTGTATTCATAGTGATAATAAAATGAATATGATAAGAGAAAAAAGACAAAGTATATACTACAACAACGACCATGTTGACGGATAGCCTAGATGCAAAATACTCGAAGACTATTCACACAAATAACAAAGACTTTGGGGTTCCTTTAACATTAAAGGTTGTAAAATTAATCCGAATAAATAACCTTATGATATTAATGAAGATTTAAAAAAAAAAAGTAAACAGGCTTATAATTATGAAATAGCTAGATTTGTTTTAGGTAAACTAAATTATCTATGATCTGTAATAATGTGATCCAGTGTGTTGCAGTATGCTGTTTGTAAATAAGGCAGTTTAAATAGAGAATTTATTTTAAATTTCATTTGCAATCGAAATATTATTTTAACGAAAAACACGAACATTAATGAAGAAACTGTACTTTGAAAGCCACATAAGGCAAACACAGTTAAAATACGTGCCTGGTATATTCAGTACAGTGGAAACAAATGTACGAAATGTATTTTAGAAGCATGTGTCGACTTGTGTATTTCAGTATTACCAACTCGTACATTTATAAAATACCAATCGATATGCCCCCAGTTGAGCTTCACTTTAACGACCCTTCGATTCGTACATGTACAGTGGTGTATTGTTCTGACATGCATTAAACCATTAGAGAAAAATACGACCGTTGGAGCATATAACAATGGTATTTATTCGACCTCATATATCTTTGAAGATTGGCAGGTCGTTATTACCATCTCACAACAAGCTGGGTTAACTAACTCTTTGGTGTGATATTTCAGATCTGAGCACCCAACTTTTACATCTTATCAATGAAGTACAGTTTTGAACCATAGTTGAAAATAGCGTGGGATAAGTAGAAATCGACACATTCAGAGCAAGTCCTGAAATCGACACATTCAGAGATAGTCCTGAAATCGACACCTTCAGAGCAAGTCCTGAAATCGACACATTCAGAGCAAGTCCTGAAATCGACACATTCAGAGCAAGTCCTTCAATTCCCCAACAACAGTCGGAAAAAATCCATACGTTTCAAAGAAAAGTGTAACCCTTTCCCTCATATAGACGCTTTCTGACGCATCCGTGCAGTAGACGGCTTTTTGAAAACATAGTGACAAAAGAAGAAATTGCACAAATCGTCCAGGGAAAAGGTTAATGAATCATACAGCATAATCTAATTGTAGGATATCTGTGACATACGGTATATCCTATATGCTGATGTGGTACCAATTTCCTCACACATGTAGTTATTATCGATCTATTTTGTACAAAGAATAAGAACTTTTGGTTCAACCCTTTTCCACATACATACAACAAATCTGCAGCAGATGACTTTGAAATCATCTAGGCAAAATACGAAAATATTCTATAAAAGAATGTATTTTCTATTGAATGAATTTGAAAGCATTATGGCAAACCGAGAAAATGCTCATAATGAGCAATTACTTCATTTGCAACAACGTTTTCGAAGGTCATATACTGCAGATGTGACAGAAAACGTCTGTATGAGGAGAAGGGTTAAAGGGACTGCCTCGTGAAAGTGGAAACCAGAAATAATAAGCTTATGAAATATTTGTAAAGAATATTTGCAAAAATATGTTTGTATCAACATGGAAATGTATACCCTTAAATCCTCAAGTAATGTTTGCTACATGCTAATAGTTTCACCTGGTACAAGAGCTCTAGATAAGGGACAATGTTCTAAAATCCTTATTTGACCCTCTAACCCTATGTCGTGGGTACTCAAAATAGTATATTGAGTACCCACAACATAGGGTTTGCTTTGTCCGTTACATTAACCTAGTAGTACCTTTCTATTACATGTATAGCTCTACAAAATACAATATCTACATATGCGTATTCTACTAACATTATCAAAACTGCTATTGTTTCGCTTAATTGACATTTAAGTTATAATTGGAATTATGTTGAGTTACTTGTCTAACATACTACCTGAAACCTCTGATTGAGTCGCGTCTAGCGCTTTGAGATCTTACTGAATTTCCGTAATTGGATCGTAATTGGATGGTAATTGGATGGTAATTGGGTCGTAATTGGATCGTTATTGGACCGTATAGTAAATTGGTGTAAAACTTATGTGGCCACAGTTGTAGTTTTTTACTAAAAGATGCATCTAGAATAAAATTAGATGCCCACGGATGTTGGAGTGTCTGACAAGACAATATGGATGCATTGGCTTTCCCGAGTCTTAACTGTATGCAGTTGCATAAAGACCCTACATTGACATACGCTGCACATACGTTCGTGTACATACATGTATGTTCATTTAATTTAAGATGTGTGTCGTATTTTATCATAAAGCACACAATGTCATGATATGGTGAAATACATGTTAATATATCTGGTATCTCCTCCTTGTATCATTGTGCTTGCTGAGTAACAATGAAGCATACATCGATAGCCACTAATATATGAGCGGAAATACGAGAATATTATTGTAATTTGTATTATTGGGGTTTTATGCCGTTTTCAACATTATTTCAGTTATATCATGGCGACTTTTTACTTATTCTTCACGTATTCAAGATAACTGGGGTAAACAAACAAATACTTGTCTAGAAAATGTACCTTGCTCAAGGACACGCCACCATGACCGTCGTGCCGCGACTGGGAATCGAACCCGGGACGTCTGGTTTTAAATCCCCGACGCACACAACACGACCGATGCGGATTCCAAAATTAGAAGAAAACCAGCAGTGTGGACTCTGCGTAAAGTACCGACCCTGCTCAGCCTAGGCATGCCGCACAGTCTAACCCCGATAGACAGTTTTCGCCTCCTGTTGATTTTTCGTTTCAAGAATCATTGCTCTTTACCTCTATCACCGTGAGACGAAATGTGTCGGTCCGGGTTAGCCTGCGCGGACTGGGTCGAGTCCATTATGTTGGTTTTCTCACGGGTTAGCCTGCGCGGACTGGGTCGAGTCCATTATGTTGGTTTTCTCACGGAACGGCCCATATGTTCTTATACATAACAATGTGTAAAATAGATAATTTAGACTAAAGGTTATACTAATTGCCTAGATGTAAAGGTTATGGTAATAGTGTCGAGTATAATATTGATAGTTATCTACAGCAATCAGAGCGCTAAATTGTGTTCCTAGACGTTAAAAAGAGCTATAAAGGCACCGTGTTACATAATAGATAAACCTGAAGTAGCGACGATGACGGTTGTTTTGGTGATTAGATTAGTCGAATAGATTCCGATGATTAGGGATCGGTGACAGGTCGTGACAGGTCGTGACGATTCTATAATGACTTGAACGAGGAGCTTGTTATTTTTTAACCCTTTCCCTCATACAATCGCTTTCTGACGCCTCTGCAGCAGACAGCTTTTTGGAAGCATAGTGACAAAAGGGTAAATTGCACAAAACGTGCAATTTCTCCTTTTGACACAATGTTTTCCCACTTTTAGTCATAGGTTATCCATTCAATTAAAGAGAGTTTCGGTTTTTTTACAAATTATGTTTAAAGTCGTCTGCTGCAGAATTGTTGTATGAGGGAAAGGGTTATTAATGTTTCTACTGTCTATATTCAGTCATCTGCCTTAAAAACGTATAAAATTCCCTCCAACCTTTATACATAGTTTTTCAGAAACGGTGACGATATTCATGGATATTTTATTTATAATAACCCACATGTCGGTTATAAATTTATAAACATTAAAACTTTACTTTTGGGGGGAAATTGAAAACTGATATATTTTGTAGCCATGTTAACATATTTTAGTGGCACCGTTCCCAATAACTTTGTTACATTGAAAACTGATATATTTTGTAGCCATGGTAACATATTTTAGTGGCACCGTTCCCAATAACTTTGTTACATTTATTGTAGGAAGAGGTATTGGTGCTTATCAATCAGTCATTCATTTTTCATTCATATTGCAAACATTCAAATACTGTGAAAAAATGTTGCTTTACAAACTGATACCAAACAGTATTTTTTTTATTTCCTTTGAAAAATTGAATGGAAAATTTAGTGATTCCCATTTATAACCTGACTATCAGTCAAATGAAAAACTTGAGCCGGTTGCTATGGCAATCAAAGTCCATAGCAACAGGTTTTTACAAATTGTTGTATCTTTCATCAAGTTGAATAAAAGTGTGAAGATTGAAATTTGAACAAATTCAAGACCATGTGTGTTACACTCCCTATATGGTTATGTAAATATTAACAGATAATGGCTATTAACATGCAGGAATAAATGACCATTTTCGAACGTCCCACTCTAGTCAACTAACCTGATTAATATTATTTTCACTCTGCATTGGACATTAAATAATATACCACAGCTCTTTGATAACCCAAGTGTCAGCTTTGTTTCAATTTGTCTGTTCTAATAATGAGATTTAAATTTATATTGAATGACATTGTTTTTAATAAATGCGAATATGATGAATTTAGTACTTTGTCAATTTGTATTTTTTTTTAATATTGAATCTTCAATGGATGGTTTTCTTGTGTATCAAGCAAGGAACATACTGTTTATATTTGAAAACAATATAACAAAGCAAAACTACCTGCTTTGTTCTTTCATCGTTATAGCTTTATTCCTTTAATATCACCTCAAAAACAATCAATTTGGTAGAATTATCAAGCGGCCGCTATATTGGAAATGTAAAATCAACTTAAGAGTAATCGTGTATCGTGGTAATTACAAAATCATTCGTATGTTTTTCCAGCTTTGTCAAAATTAAAGAAGGTAATGTCACTTAAAGTTCAAATAAAATGTAGCAATAACATTTCTTTTTATACTTTTGAAATAGGACATGTAGAAACTTTGCGTATTTGATCCAAACCTTCCGATGATGGTTATAATGTGACTTCCGGTTTCTGAAATGTCATCAGTATAAAACAGACAAAATTGCCGAGAACTGAACATATATGGGTTTCTTCTAAAAATAAATATGGTTGTGGATAAAGGGTAGGGGCATGTTAGAACTGGATATCAGTTAGTTATGGCTTAAATACATATTTGTTTTACTCTCAAAGAATCGTCCCGATAGAAAAGTAAGACTATCCGGCTTTCCTGAGCACAATCACAACATCCGGTTGTGTGCGCACAACAAGTAGAACACCGGAAACGAGACTAGTAGCCGCGATACACAAGGAGTAAATACGAGTATATATACTAAAGTACATTCGGTCAATTACATGTTCAGTTCTTCCAGCACTTTGATTATCATATATATCTTGTTTAAGTTGGAACCATGCTTGAAATCGATATTATGTCCCATTTCAGCAAGTGTGTCAGTGTCATCATGTTCTGTCAACGTCATTAAAAATAGATAAGACCGTCTCAATAATAGTTGGTCAAGCCACGTAAAAAACGGCATGCATAGATTTCTCGAGTTATCATGTTTCAGAACAAGACTGGCGTGTGCGTGTATGGGTATATTGAAACCACACGAGAGGAACCAATGTTTCATTGACCGCCTCTGTTGTGTAGTGGTAGAGCGTCCGCCTCGGGATCGAGGGGTTGCGAGATCGATCTCCGGTCAGGTAATACCGAAGACTTTGAAAATGGTAATATTGGCTGCTATCCTTGGCGCTCCGGGTTGCGGATTCAACAATACGACTGACTGGTTGATGTGAGGATAAATGGTCCAGTAAATGGTAACTGACCGTGTAAAGCCGTGATATAACTGGGAAAAAATGCTGGAAGTAGCGCAAAACACACACACATTATATAACTGTGTTGTGAATATGAATTAAATACCTTTATCTCAATGCACGACGACACAGGCTGGCCTGCTCTCTTCTTATCACCAGACCCATGACTTTGCCTATTTAATGCACACCATATGTTTTCGGATGGTCAAAGAGATTTGAAATACCCTGGCATTGCCGTTTTTCAAATATTTCGAAATCATTTGAGATGGTGAAGTTCGATTCGCAATAAACGGGATGTTAATCTCTATTAATTCGCCACGCTTTTAACAATAACTGAAGTTTGCATACACACATTAAAATAATTTCATTATTTTGCCCAATTCAGAATAGTTTATTTTGTATTTAATTTAGTGGAAAGGGATGAAACCCAGAACGTCCGTTCTCAATTAATCCCCCACCCAAACGCTTTCCACTCTACAACGGTTTTTCAAAATTATTGCACAGCTTAATTCTGACCTCGTTTTTGTGGTTTGACAATCGCCACTATGCTAACAAAAACAACAACAACGAAGTCAGTTTTGAACAGTCCGTTGGATATTTCTGCAAAACCAATTTACTCACTTCCGTTAAACCGTCAAATATATATA
>JAUELF010179545.1:0-14535 GCA_031471495.1 Clinocardium nuttallii | reverse complement strand
GGCCGAGCCGGGATTCGAACTCACGACCCCTGGATTGACAGCCCTCGTCGCTACCGACTGAGCTAATCGGGCTCGGCCTGTGGAAAATAACCCTCATCGAATATTACATTAAAAAGGTCTGTTAAATGTCCAGTTAAATTATCGTCGGATTCAAGAAAGTATTCATTCAACAAATTGTCACTAGGACAAGATGCCTTATTGCGATTTAAACTTTTAATTGCCAACTTAACTTCATTATAAGTAATAGCTATATTTAACTTAGAGTATACAGGAGTCTCGATATTGAAATATGCGTCCTCAATAAAAAGTATTCAACATGATCTATAAGCGTAGTGCATATATCACTGTAAACATCTGAGAAATGCTGCTAAAAATCGTTAATATGAATATCAGGTGCAGACGCGCTTATACTTTTTCTAAAATGTTTCCAGAATTCAAAATCAATTATTTCCCTGTTTTCTTTTTCATCTTGTCAGCGCGGTTTTCTTTTGCGAACTAGATGTTTATATATCTTTTAAAATTTACAAAGTTCAAGCCTATGTTCATACGTTCTTTCTACATTGAACGCGTTCAAGTATTGTTTGTATAATCGCTTATCTTGATTACACTCAGCGTCAAACCATTTTTTCCGAATAAATGTTTATATGTTTAGAGTTAGACCCTTCAAAAGAGCGGATCTGCAACTTCATATATCTATTCAGAGAAATGTATAACCATACTTTCAATAGAACTTGTATCAGATATGTTAACGTTGTTCATGATGCTGTTGAAATCAGACAATTCACCTATGAGACCCCGCCTAAATGCATCCTTCTTATTGCTGTTCCACGAACATGTGTAACTTTCATGGGCTATGTTATGGACTGAGAATATTTCAGTTTTTATGCTTTCACAATTTAAAGCAATGTGTAACCCAGCATGGAAAAAATTGAATCAGAACAAAATCAGAAGATTTAATAACAATGTAATATTATTATTTTTTAAATTTCAACTTCTCAGTTCAGTACACCCTTAACAGCCTCTATCGTTTCATTTCATTCTGTACTGAAATCTTATGAAGAAATACATACAACATCTTTAAGATTAGAAGAAAAGTTTTGTTTCAGATTTGAAAATATTCGAAGAAATGCCAACCTGTTTGTTTTCAGAGTTCACGTACTCCAACTTGTTTAAGTGCTAATATGACTTATCCCCCATCCCTAGAGATACAGCTATCACGTGTTTAAGACGGCTGCATCCGCCAGAATAACACAATTCGAAGACGTTAAGAACGATTTTACTAGGCATTTTAACACATGTTCCCCCCTGGAGAAAAACGTGTGTGTTTCGAAATAGGCACTATCACGTTATTTAGTACCATACCATGTGCGTCTATTCAATTGCGGGGCTATATCTTTCACTTACAAAAGGTAACAGTGAATTCATAATTATTGAAAATAATGTTTCTTAATTTTTTCATATGGGACATACATAGAACCCTACTTCCGGAGAACTTTGTGCAGATTATTATTTTGATTCATCCCAATACAGCTTTGAAGAATTGGACCAGCCCATAATATGTGCAGACATTGAGCATGTAGTAAGTCAATTAAAGAAAAAATAATCATACGGTATCGACAGCTTGCTAAGTATTTAATAGATTCAATAAATATCTTTGTCCTAAAATTTAGTAGATATTTTTAATTGTATTTTTCCCCGATAATTGGTGTGAAGGAACTGCCATGCCGATTTTCAAGAAGAACGGCCCAAATGATAATTACAACCATATTCAATCGTTTTTCAAAAGTATTTACAGGTATATTGAACAAACGTATAAGTGACTGGGTTGAAACTAATGATATTATTAGTGAAGCTCTGTTTGGTTTTAAGAAAGAACGTTCTACAACAGGTGCTATAATTGTGTTAAAGTTTTTCGTTTATCCAGCATGTTTTAATTAATTAAGGCAGGTTTAATTAATATAGGCAGGTTGTTTTTCGGTTTTGATGATTTAAAGAAGGCTTTTGATAGCATTTATCATGGAAGTTTGTGGCATAAGTTTTACAAAAAAGGAATTAAAGGAAAATTACTGCTTATAATACCTGACATGTTTAACACTGTCAAATGTAGGGTAAGATGTTGTAGTGATTATTCAGACTTTTCGAATGTGCAGTAGGATTGAAACAAGGGGAGGTACTTTTACCGATTATGTTTTTCCTTTTTCTAGAAAACTTAGAACTTGTTCTTTATAACCGTGCTAACTCTGGACTTACAATTGGCGACATTACTTTTTATGTTGTTTGCAGACAATACGATAATCCATATTAACAGTCCTAAAGATCTTCAAAATAGAATTAACGTGTCGGAAAGTTATTGTGATGATTGGGTTTTGTCAGTAAATGTAGATAAATCAAAGGTTATGGTATTTAGGGTAAGGGCTAAAAGAATCATGGACTTTTAAGGGGCAATATATTGAATTAGTGAATGACTTCAACTACCTTGGATGTGTTTTCAACTTCACTGGGTATTGTCTGTTACACACCGAGTTTATTGTAGGTGAAGGAATTAACGCCTTAAATGCTCTAATGGTAACTATAAGGACATATAATATGAAAGTAAATACGTTATGTCAGCTGTTTTATTCCTATGTTGGAGCCACATTTTATTATGGGTGTGAATTAACATGTTTTCCAAGTCTAAGCAAATAGAACGAGCTCATCTTAAATTCGTAAAGCAAAGTTTACATGTTAAACAATCAACAAGCTCTATGGATATTTATGGGGAGTGGAAGATGTTCATTATACATAGCCAGGTATTATAGAATAATAACATATTGGTGAAATTTTATTGCACTAGAAAATGTGACTGTCAGTCGATTATATCAAACAATGCTTACATATTGTATATGCGGTTGTAATAGTTGGGCAAAACATGTTAGGAACATCTGCACATCTGGGTTATCTTATGCTTGAGAAAACCAATCTATTATTAACTATAAATCATTTCCTGGGATTGTTAAACAGAGATTAATTGATAGTTTCACACAAGGATGGTCATCTAATTTAAATAGAAGCTGTTGACCATCAGTATAACTAATTATTGATTTATTTAAAATTGATAAAACTGTAACTTTATTGAACATGGTCAACTATTTACGAGGTTAATACCGCTTAACAATCTCGAGCTATCATGCGATATGCCATGAACATCTAATATGTCAGATATATATGTCTATATAAATATACACATATATTCCCATATATGTTCAACCTCATTTACATTTTGATAGAACATATTTGTCGAAACTGCATTGTGTAAATAGTTGTCTCGACTTGATCTTTGTCTTATATATATAATATCATTCATATGTATTTAACTAAAAACTTTGTAAAGTTTACGTTACTGAATAAAGAAATTTTGAATCTTGAATCCTATTCATTGGAAAGATTCATAAACCGGAACGAAGGTACAGTATAATAGAGACAACAGAAGGTGTTTTAAAATAATAGCATTACAATTATTAATAAAACAAAAGCTTAATATATAAATATTATAAACGATATGCAATAATTGACTTGTTTCTCAACCGGGCTGCCGCAAAAAGTTACGTGACAGCGTTTTTGAGGTGATAACATTAATGGTATGTTTGGTAAAAGATAGAATGTAGCAACTGAGATTTATTGGTTAACACTTAATCCCCTTTCCCCTTGTGTGTTTAGTTTAAAAGATTTCAAAAAGTAAACACTTGTGTTAGTACACAAGACCCTTTAGTCCACAATGCAAAAGAAAACCCTACCCCGAGACATATATATCTATCTGCTTTAGCTAATTTTAACTCTATAGCCATAACCTCAAGTCTTGACAATCGGTATAGTTGCACATACAAGACAACTGACTTACATTAAGAAGGATTCTAATTATCTACTGATACAGATACTTTGGATGCCTTTAAAGTAGAGTATAATAAGGATTTAACCGTCTGGTAAACATGACAATAATGCTGCAATTTTCTCTCGGATCTAATTTCAACGATTACAAACACAAGCTTTTTTAAAAGAAATAACACTCATAGAAATCTAGACTTGAATATATCCCTTTGATTAAAGTATACTTCACATATCTCTTTCTACATTAGCTCTCCACTACTGAACACCATTTCGGGTTCAAAGAGATGTCTTGGTATTCGTAGAGTGTATGTAATGCCAATAAAACACATGCATCTGTCGAATAGTTTTCTGAAAGTGAATGGACTGAATCTAGCCTTCCAATCCATATCATATCTGTACCGCCAATAAATCCGTCACTAAACAATGAAGACTTGTTTGGATATCAACCTCAAATTAAATTTGGTTTGGCAAAACTCCAAATAAATATGCTGTAAACATAAGTGAATAACAGAATAGAAAATGAAAAATGTATTCATACGCTGTCACCAAGAGAATTCGTGGAAATACATGTAAATGTCTGTCAATCGAGTCAAAGCAGCTTTTCGATTTCGACTCAAACATGTTTTTTACAGATAGTCAAGTAAAACTGATGAAAATAGATCAAAAGAGAATCAATTTATTGAAATGATATTCAATCAAAGCACTGAAAGTACATACTGCAGGAAGATTGGAGAAGTAAGGATACTGTTAAAGTTAATAACAATTCGAGGGGGTATTGCAAGAAGGTGCTATCTGCATATTTGGTGATTTTCGGGAAATTGAGTTTAAGGTTCGGGCTTGCATAAAACATCAGGTGTTCTAGTTCCAGTTTTTTTTAAACCTATTTTTACATAATCATTTACATCCTTGAACAGAGTGTCATTCAACACAATATCACTGTCATATATGTCCAATTCCATGGCTTATAAGGTCAATTTGTAGATAGTCCCTTTCTGCACAACGTCATTTTCAGTTTTATCTAGTTTTACATACGGCAAACAAGTGGCATCTGCTAGATTTCCCCTTTTGATTCAATATAGCGCTTAATAGTTTAGTAAGTCAAAATGTTTTTATTTTCTTTAATTCTAAAAGGAAGTATTTTTAAGCATATCATTAATATTATTCAATTTTCCAACTTTTAAAACAAAATCCCTAAGTTTCTTAGACTAGTTTCACCTTTTCCCGATGCATATGCAGGTGACGACTTTAGAACTCATTGCAGGTGAGGAAACAGGAGAAATTGCTTCCAAAAAGCAATAAAAAATAAAAAATATTAACTCAGTTGTCCTACGCTGGATTAGATGTTTTCAGAGTAATGTAAGAGCTGCGGTAGCAAATGTGTCTTATTATCTATCTGTCAAATTGAAATCAAATCGTTTGTCTTGACCTCTGACATTGGAAGTACATTAATATGTCTGGCTGTGACACTTTATGGCCTTCCTTACCTTGTAAATATGACTTCCACGAGGGAACATACATGTTTGTGTTTCTACTAGCATGCGCAATTGCAGCATGCGTTGAACTTTATTGTATTTTTGAGTGGTATCTATGAAAGATTTGTGACATATTCAAAGATATCATTTGTTCAAAACCATATTTCAAACAAATAGCAACACACTTATTGTTTTACCATCACATGTGTAAGAGTACAATATAACTACCTTAACCTTGTTTGGGAACTGACATAGTAAATCAAACATGTTCCTACTTCGAAAAACCACGTCCACAATTGGTGTTTCATCCCTTAGAAAGTAAAGACCCTGTGAATCTCAAAGTGAATCTATGCATATATTGTATGTTGACGTCCATCCTTTATGCAATTTATCAGATTTAATTCATCAACAAAAATAATTCTACATGGAACAGCAAGTATCTTTATACAGGTCAGACATTTTTCTGATCAAAATATTGGAATAAAGATATTTTCGTTCTGTATTGGTATGTGTATAGTGTGATGCTTAATTAAAGTTATTAACTAAAGCCTTGCAAAGTAAGGATGCATCTTAAATTGACGATGTTTTCTCTACATGTGTAAGAACAACATACAAATTGCAACACAATGCACTCCATTGCTTGTAAATAAATATGTCCTGTCCGCAATATTTCCTATACAAAATAGTAATGTTTAGTGTTGATCAGATCAACTTTAGAAACAAAATAAACACATGCCAAACTATACAAGATAAAGACTAAAGTATCAGTGCTAATGTCTATTTTGATAATGTTGTAAGTACAGAAGATCCAATTACCACCAATTAATCTCTGTGTAGAAAAGGGGCTATCTGCTATATAGACCCTTTTTGCCCTCACAAATTGCAGATAGCACCTTTCTGCACAACAACAATAGCAGATAGCACCTTTTTGTTTTGATGATAAAGTACATTTAAGTTGTATATCAAATCCTAATATTTTAATACAATGTGCAGCATACCTAGACATGTCAATAAATGTAAAATGATCATGTTTGGCACTATATGAAGATAGCACCTTTTTGCAATACCCCCTCGAATTGCAGCTTATGTTTATGTGTTCATTGTTAAGAAGTTGAAAGATCATTTCAAAATTTTAGTAAATATATATTATAAAACTGCTAATTTGCAAACGGGAGGACCAAATTGGCAATATAGCGTTCACCCGAGTGCAAGAGCTCACACGTATACACATTTAAGACATGAAAAATCAAAGGAAAATTTAACAGCAGGTTTAGGCAGAATATTTTGAAAATTCTGCCTTATTATTTTGAGTAATATGTCAATGTTAAATCAAATTCCATCAGATAGAAATAATTCTCTAAACCATGTACAAGACTGGAAGAAAGTGAGCAATGCAAAACTCATCATGAAACATATTCTGACAAAGATTCAAAATGCATCCTCCAGAGTGTTATCAAGATTTTCCTTCATTTGGCCTACTGGCCTATTTCTTTTACCTAATATGATTCAAAAATAGACTGGATGATATCTATATAAAACATTCTGGCTAACCCGGCATGACCCATATTTGAACTTGGCCTTGAAATAATTATGATAAACATTCTGACCAAAATTTTAAAAGTGCGGCTTCTACAGTGTTGCCAGGATTTCCTTCAAATTAGCCTAGTGACCTAATTTTTGAACAGACATGACCAATATCCAAGCTTGGGCTACATAAAAGCAAGACAAACATTCTGATATAGTTTCAACATATTCAAGTTAAAAAATGCAGCCTCCAGCGTGTTAACAAGGTTCTCCTTCACTGTGGCCTAGTGAACTAGTTTCTGACTCAATATGACCAATATTCGAACTTGACCTATCTACTATTATGACAAACATTTCTGACACAATTCCAAACTGCTGAAACAAAAGTTGCGACCTGTAAAGTGTTAACGATGTTTTCTTTCAATTTGACCTAGTGACCTGATGACCTAGTGACCTAGGCTTTGAAATTCTGCTCGACTGCATATGCCTATCCGATTTCGGGATAATTTGGTGAAATATATATGCACTTTAATTATAAAACAAGCGACTCTTATAAAAGATATAATGTTTAAAAGCCAACACTATCATTAATAGAAACATGTTGTATTTAAATTTAAATGGCTAGTATAAATGTATATTTTCAACTGTTCTCTTAATATAAACTGCATGTAGTAACAACAATGATCTGTCTTGATCATTTGTTCTTGACTCGAAAACACACAGTCATGTATTGTTTCGATTATGACTTTGACAAGATGATAATCCATTTTCTGTTGTTTTAAATGTCGTGTAATGCGGAGGCGTCACAATTCGTCTGTAAAAGAAAAAGGAATATTCAGTCAGGAACTGGTGACCTAGTTTGTAGCTATGGTAATTTTGTTTTGTTATCAAAGGGGACGACAAAAGACCAAAGAGTGGTTGGACTTGCATGACATTAGTAAAGGAAAACCACAAGACTAGGTTCAGTGGAAAATGGCATTTCAATTGTAAAAGCCAATTGAAAATTCCAAATAGTAGTCGAAATGGCCATATTAATTGAAAATGCCAATTAAACTTTCCATATAAGCTAACAATTATTTATGCCATATTAATTGTATACCTCCTTTGAAAATTTCTAAATATGAAATTGTAGTGTTGCATTCTGGAAATACAATTTGAGCCGTCCCGTGAAAAAACCCAACAGTATGACCTCTGCGTAATGTATCAATTCAGATCCGCCTGCACAGTCCGCACATAATGATCAGGTCCGACACATTCCGTCTCAGGGGGATAGAGGTATACAGTAATGAAATATCCGGGTATTTAGGCTGATCCGGTTCGATTCTCTGTTAATTTTTCTCGCGGGACGGCTACATTTAACTACTCATAATTAAAACACTGATGACATATACATGTAGAAATAATCTTTCCTTTTAAAAATATTTACAAAATCTTCTGATTAGAGAAGGCGTCAATATAATTAACTTTTCCACTGCAGAATTTCACAAATTGGATTGGAGCACGTCCAATTTTGTAAAAGTTAATGACATCGTGTCAAACAATTCAGATTACAGGAGAGAATAATGAGCTGTCTCACATGAATCTGCATTGTTTGCGAAGTCCTTTAATTGCTGTTGGCAGCGAAAGGATTAATAATATACAACTCTATTTTCTGCACAAGACTCCCAATGTCTTTTGTAAATGTATTCGAACACAAACTAGAAATAATTACGTCATTATTTTAGTCTTTCTTGAAAAGGAAATTACAGGTTCTAAGAGGGAAAAATGTAAATGGACAGAACGCAAATAGCAACGTGAGACGCGTCAGCGAAAAGAGGTATTGTTCCATTTAATTTTTATTTCGGATCCATACACACCTATGTTGGCGTGACTTAAGTGGGACTAAATTTCTATTGTTTTACCAATAGCTATAATTCATTCATAAATCAAGCAGGCGGACTAAACATATATGTAAGCAAATGTTTTACAAGGCAGTTTTGTTAGCCTGGAGCGTATTGCGAAAAATCGTACTTCTAAAACATAGATCGAATAATGTTTAAGTCTACCCTTTCCCATATACAGAAGAATCTGAAGCGAGCCAAATTTAAAGCATTGCAGCAAATGATGAACTTCATGATCATGAGAAAAAGGCTTCAACGAAATCCTGATCGACACACTATTATGAAACGCCTGTACTGTCTTAATTCGACGCTGTATTGTACTATACGCAGTTCATTTTCACGTATACGATGTACATATTTCAGTTGGCATGGTACATTTTTCGTGATATGCAGGGTTTTTTCTGTTACGTATGGTGGTTATAATAATATGCAGAATTAAAGTGTGTAGATACAGTAGAGTAATCACTGCACGTATGCAAACAATGCATGTGCAATGAAAAACAACAATATATGCAGTACAAATGACATTATATGCAGTCTGTTTTGATACATGTGTTGGTAAATGTTTGTATATATTGAGTATAGTTTTACCTATACGTTTTATGTTGGTCAATGGGTGTGATAGATGTTTGAATATATGACGCCTCTTCTGATTAATTGTATACGTGGTGAATTGTTCTAATGGGTTCAGAAAGATAACACTGTACGCAATGCATTTGGCAATATTCATAGTCGAAAAGTGATTTTATATTTTGATATGTTCGGGCCATACGTTTCATTTGTATGTCTCTTTTGTGCCAAAATGATTTCCAGAGCGCCTACATAGACGACATTTGGCACCTCAGAAAGTACAATTTTATTTATAGATTGTTATCATACTTGATACTTTTTCGGATTGTTTCCGTAGAATTCCGGAACGTATGATCATTGTAATGAAAAAAGCATCGTATATAATGGTAAATATATACTGCACATAAACAAAAGACCACCACATGTTTCGAAAAACTGACTGTATATAATTTCATTTGAACTGCATAAAATGTGATTTATATTGCTATGAAGTTATGTGCACACCATACATGTATAATGGTTGTTTAACTGTATCTACACAACTTAGTACTGCATATTATTAAATACCACCATAAATAACAGACAAGGCATGACATATCATACAACATGTACCGTGGCAAAATATGTACCTTATACAAAATACAACATATTTAGACAGTAAAGTCGTTCCATACATTTCATCACTGGATATGTTCGCGTGTTGGAATGTAAGACTGAACCAAATCATCGGCGGTAATAATTATCAAGAATATGACAATTGCTATGTTGCGTTAGAGTGGTACATTACTATTTCTGCTTGACTGACATTTTCTCTTTCGGAAATATTAGAGATTATATATTTGTATCGCGATACAAGCTAAAATTGCAGGTTCGCTAACTTTACTGCATAAGCAATGCTCCAGGGAAATCACCGATTGCATATGTTGAAATGCACATTAACAAAACAATTTGCACATCGATACCAGACCTTTAAATTACGCTGTATGCCAGATGCTCTTTGGCCGGATCTACAATGTGATATTAGTCCTACACTTGTAGCCAATGCCCATAAGTCCGTTTTACCTGGAGTGATGTAGGTTGTCAATCCAGGTGTTGCGAAATTGAACCCTAGCTCGGCAAACATTCTCTCCGACGTTTGACAACAGTTATTCTTCATCCACCAATGGGCTAATAGTCTGCAAAGGAATAGCTGCCAGTTGCTTGGAAAGACTGCTGTGCAGCTGAATTTATTGCCTGGACATATCTGGGTGAAATCACAATCAATCGATAAATCATGAGCAACGTGTGTTGATATTAATACATTATGTCCTATAAAAGTCTCAATTAAAATATGCTAATATCAATGTAAAGTAACCGATTGGGATATCTAGCTCGGTGCCGACTATTTAATCACGTGCAGTGTAGCGTTCCGCATCGTGTCTTTTACAATCAAGCACAATTCAAATTTGATCTTACTTCATTTTGGACGATGTCTAGACAGAGATTCATAAAACTGATCATAGAATAGGAATTCATTTGCGCCCGATTGCTTATTCAATGACATCCAGATTACTTCTGTACATGCATTACACGATGACATAGCATTTGGTGAATAGAGTATTCCCCTGCATTAAGTCATCGTATGACTGTTAATGTTTTTTTCAGCGAACGACTTCCTGTTTCAACATCAACGCTTTTCAGTTTTGTCATCGTGGAGACGAAAAGGCAAATTGACTAGTGCTCTGTGACAACCGACTTAAGGGGAAATTTCGGCCAGTGCAGGTCCAATTCACCGTATACATCCGTACCGTCAGACATTGGTCCGCACTGTTGGAGAAGCAATTACAGACGCTTTCAAATATTTTGAATAAACAATAAATAATATAACTCTTCTTTTAACAAAAAGCATGGATTCCCACTGACAGATCGTCTTCTACACGTGGTAATAACATTACTCGTATTTGGTTTTACCACGGAAGTTTACGTCTCCTATACCGTTAGTAGTGGTTTCAGAATCAATGCTGAATATGGCCGATATACGTCCGATGACAAAAATGCATGATACGCCTATCACAAACACGACGACGATAGCTACGTCTAACTACGGATAGAAACGTAATATTTCGTATCGATCCGTACCTGAGCCAACCTCAACCTAGTAATCCGTATCGATTCGTATCTTGAGCCATACATCAACATAGTAATCCGTATCGATTCGTAGCTGAGCCGTACCTTAACGTAGTAATCCGTATGGATCCGTACCTGAGCCGTACTACGCCGTAGTAGTCCGTCTCGATCCGTACATGAGTCGTACCTCAACGTAGTAATCCGTATATATCCGAAGATGAGCCGAACATCAACGTAGTAATCCGTATTGATTCGTAGCTTAGCCGAACCTTAACGTAGTAAGCCGTATCGATCCGTACCTGAGTCGTGCCTCAACATAATGATCCGTATCTATCCGTAGCTGAGCCGAACCTCAATGTAGTAATATGTATTGATCCGTAGCTGAGCCGAACCGCAATGTAGTAATCCGTATTGATCCGTAGCTGAGCCGAACCTCAATGTAGTAATCCGTATCGATCCGTACCTGAGTCGTACCTTAACGTAGTAATCCGTATCAATCCATACCTGAGTCGTTCCTCTATCTCTCCGCACCAACACTTATCCCTTTCTCACCATTTGTGTTTGCCGTTCTAAGACGTACATCTCCGTACTTATTCTTGCCCAAGGACCAGTCCATCGGCGCCGCACTTTAAGGCACGGAAATATCAAGGGGCGCCTGTAGAGATAACCGCAGTCAGAGGTGATGATACAAACTCTGTCACTCTTTCGCAGCCGAATTTCCTAAGTAAGACTATTCCATGTTGAAAATTGGACCACTCCAACTTTCGTCCAAAAGGAAATTCGGTAAAATGTAATGTCTAACTGGCAAACAATGCTGATTTCAGGAGAGTCTTTATGCGCTGTTTCAAATGAATCCGCGTTGTTTGCAAATGCAATGAATTCCAATTGGTAGAGAATGGGTTGACATTGCTATTTTGTGTGTATAGGAAAGTAAAAGACCAGGTTTTTTAAAATTTATTTGCGTTTTACAATTTGGGCGCTAGAGTGTTAGTTCTGCCAAGTAGACGTTTCTCGCGCATGTAAGACTCAATCCCAAACGACGGCGAAACTGCATATTTTAGGGAAGTGATCCCGGAAGTGTTACTCGTGCAGTTATTCGCCAGTGTAGCTTTAAATGATGACACATAGTAGTATTTTCTATTTCTCTCTCTTTCTCTCTCGCTCTTAAGTAGAGTTAATCATTGTTAAAGAATATCAAGAAACATGATTTGATAGCGTTTTAAAATGTAAGCGCTGTTTATAATAATATTGTTTTAATTGGTAGATACTTTACATACTATTGTTAGACTATTTTTAAATTCTTCTGCTATAGATGTGTCGTTATGTTGGAAAGGGTAAGAGACGTTTTAATCCACACAATACACACTACCATTTACAGAATTAGTATAGACACTGGCGTTCAATACAAACTCAAACTAATTATAATTACTTTAAATGTAAAGGTTATAACAAAATACACACTGTGGTGTGGTGGCAGAGCATCCGTCCTGCATTCGGGAGGCCGCGGGTTCGATTCCCGGCCGGGTCGTACCAATTTTTTAAAAAAGTAGTAGTTGCTGTTTTTCTTGGCACTCACGGTTGCGGTGATTGCATTCCGACTGACTAGCTGGTATCAGGATTAATTTGAAGTAATACTGGTAACTTACCCATGAAACGCCGCAATATAATTAAACAAATATTTAAAGCGGCGTTAAACACCAAACAAGCCAAAATGCAACTGAATCGTGATTCGCTGTGCACACGCATCTCTCCCGCATACTTACATAATGCAACCTGTGACATTATAATGTGCTAAGCTCATTGATCAAGTTAAGCACATGTCATTTTGCAAGATCATCGATTTGAAATTGATTTTTTGAGCGTATCAATTCATTGGCTGTATTGAACCCATTTACACATACACGTACCTACCATTTTTCATCGAGTTTTAGTTCTAAAGACAGGCACTCAGTAGTCGTACATTTTAAGATCAAAGCACTGAAAGTGCTGACTGCCTGGGGGATGCATGGATGTTGGAGAAGTAGGGAACATTTGAAAGAAATTGACAATTGCAGCTTATGTTTATGTTTTTTATTGTTAAGACGTTAACAGCTCATACTAACAAAAGTCAATATTATAAAACTATCAATTGGTAAACAGAAGGACCTTGTTGGTCCTATATCGCAAGATCTCACAGTTATACACATAAAAGACATGAAGAATCAAAGAAATATTCGACAGCAGGTTTAGGCAGAATAATTTTGAAGTTTCTGCCTTATTATATTAAAAAGATTGTCAATGTTAAATCAAATTGTATCGATCAGTTTCTGTGTGTTTACAAATTGCACCAACTCGAGCCAACTTGGTGGAGGTTCAGTGAGGTTCAGTCAAGGAACATTTCAGGGAAATTATTTTGAAATCCGGCTTGGTCAGTTGTTTCTGAGGAGAATAATTTAATAATTTTTCTTTATTAAAATGGATTTATGTGAACAACTGTAAAAGTGGGGTCATGCAAGGAACATCCATGCCATGTTTAATCATCTTGCAGCCAGTGGGTTTTGAGGAAAGCTACGGTTAGTGAGTGAGTCCAATATATCACTCAGATATTTTGATTTAAGGAAGAAAATGAGTAGTGAACAAATTAATCAAGAGAAGCACAGGAGAGGTTTTGGCGCATTTTTGTCCTGACCATATAATTTAAAATATATATAACATTTTATCTACCTGGCATTGAACAATAAATACCCGTTTTCAATTCACTTCTGTGTTACATTATCATTTTCCCCATACTGAGTGACATGATGTGTTTGGACCCGAAGAAACCGCAATGATACATGAATGTATTCTATGCTTAATAAAATGATTTATGTCATTGCGCTGAATCAAAAATTAATATGTTAAATCAAAATAATTAGCCATCTTGGGGTGTCAAAGGTCGTGTAAGAAAACGACGTCTTATGTTAGGTCACTTCAAAGGAATGCGCTGTGGTCGAGTGGTTAGCGTCGGGGATTTCGAAACAGGGTGCCCCGGGTTTGATCCCCAGTCGCGGCACTACCGTCATAGTTGAGTGCCCTTGGGCAAGGCACATTTTCTAGCCTAGTACTGGTTTGTTTACCCAGGGATCATGAATAATTGAATT
>JAUELF010179435.1:0-14539 GCA_031471495.1 Clinocardium nuttallii | reverse complement strand
ATATGCCGTACAGAAAAAATGAGCCGTCCCGCGAGAAAACATACCATTACGGCATCTGCGTAATGTGTCGACCAGATCAGCCTGCGCTATCCCTGCAGACGGATCCGGGCCGACACATTCCGTCTCCGAGGGATACAGGTATAGAGAAAATCCACAGGAGACGAAAAGTGTATGTCCGGATAAGCCTGCGCGGCATGCTTCGGCTGATCCGGGTCGACACTTTACGCAGAGTCCACAATGTTGGTTTTCTCGCGAGACGGCTCAGAAAACTGAATGGGAGATGAGACATGCGATCTGCCGTACAGAAAAAATGCAGTTTGCACCTGAGTGCCTCAGTGGTATGATAATTACTGTAGATTATATACGTTAACAAACCTAGCAGGGCTTTTTCTATTATACGATATTTATTGTAAATCTGAAGTGATTTTTTCTGTTCTCTCTTTACAGATTGTTTAATCCTTTCATTGCGCCGAAATTAAAAAAATCGACTCTTCCATGTTGAAAATTGGGCAACTCCATTTTTCGTCCAATTGGAAATTTGATAAAATGTAATGTCTAACTGGCTAACAATGCAGATCCAGGTGAGGCAGCTCGTTATGATCTGCAATGTTAGCCAAAGCCTTTAAATGCGTTTGGCAGCGACTTGAAGGGTTAAACATATTAACGAACTCGTTGTTCAGTATGAGGATGTACACATCTGTGAGAGGATGGAAAAACAAGCATTGAAATATGCCGGTACCATTTATATATAGTTCAAACGGTGTCTGCTGCAAATGCGACAAATTGCGCCCTCAAGTGAGAAACGGTTAACATATATGCATATAGCATATGTACTGGTAGAACTGCGATTACGTTAGTACAGGCTCATCCGTGTCCTTAACCCTTTCCCTCATACAACACTTCTGCAGCAGACGACGTTGAAAACAAATTGACAAAACCCTGAACAATCTCCCTAAATGCTAGCTTACTTATTAATTAAAGTTGAAAACATTGTTGCCAAAGGATAAATTGCTCATCATGAGCAATTTCACCTATGGCCACGGTGTGTTCAAAGGTCGTCTGCTGCTATTGCGTCAAAATGCGTCTTATAGTTGGGTTAATAGAAACTTGATAAGGTTGTTAAACAACCAATGTAGACTCTTTTTATGAATGATTTAAACTGATATGTATGACAAACTAGATTTGAAGGCAGCTAGATTACTCTACACGCATGTCTGTTTGCCTGGTATACTAGAAACTTAAATCTGATTTACATCAGCTTTTAAAAAGTATACAAGACTGTAGTAGTGTTTTTATCTTATATTCCAATCATATTCAACAATTTAAACATCTGAAATAACTCTCGTCGAAACTATACTGTAGTTTGTAATCATCCAAATTATATAATATTATTTTATACTTTGTACATGTACATACAAATGTACATGAGCCGTAGGCCTTTTATACTTGAATAAAGATAATGAATTGAATTGAATTGAAAACTGTTCGCCGGTACAAAACCATTCCCCTAATGCCCAGACGTGGTTCGAGTGACGTCACAGTGTTGAAATATAATACTAACCTTTTTGTAATAACTCATATATGCATGCACGATTAGATAGCACGCATTGACAGAGAATGTCAGATTATGCACGTGTTTGCTGACACATACATGTGTAATCTGTCTGTTGTTACACAAAATGACCTTATCCATCTGGTTTGTATCAATTAATTGCAAAATTCACTCATTCATTATTGCTTTATGTCGTTTTAAACATAATTAAATTATAACTCAGTCAATGCAATCGTATTGGTGATTTTCTCGTATCTGGAAATCAAGAAACTTCAAGTCGGTTCGGATTATTATTTGATGATCACGTATACATGTGTTTGCGTAAATGAATGTAAATGATGAGATACATGTACGTGTACGAGAATAAAACATATCCATCTATCTTACCATTACTAGACGAGATAATTTATGTTATAGAGCTGGGTATGTATAATGATAAAATGAACCGTATGGCGAGAAAACCAACATTATGGCATCTGCGTAATGCATCGACCCGGATCAGCCTGTGCAGTCCGTGCAAACTGATCTGGGTCTACACATTCCGTCTCAGAAGAAAAGAGGTACAGGATAATGCTTCCTGAAACAGAAAATTAACAGGAGGCGAAAAGTCTATATCCGGGAAAGCCTGCGTGGCATGCTTAATCTGATCCGGGTCGTTACTTTACGCAGAGTCCATTATGTTGGTTTTCTCACGAGACGGCTGAATTATTGTTTTGTTAGCCTTACGACTGACGCGCTGGTATCGGGGGTAAACGTTCCGATAGTTCCGGTAACTCTCCAAGAAGGATACGTCATGATATTACTGAGAACAAATGTAGAAAGCGGCGCAAAGTATTATACAAACAAAGAAACAAAGATAAGCTTGCTGAGTTAGTCTATTGTGTAACATATTACAATAAACAAAGATAAGCTTGCTCAGTTAGTCTAGTAGGTTACATATTACAATAAACAAAGATAAGCTTGCTCAGTTAGTCTAGTAGGTTACATATTACAATAAACATAGATAAGCTTGCTGAGTTAGTCTATTTGGTAACATTACAATAAACAAAGATAAGCTTGCTCAGTTAGTCTAGTGGGTAACATATTACAATAAACCACTTGATTAACAAAGATAAGCTTGCTCAGTTAGTCTATTGGGTAACTTATTACAATAAACCACTTGATTAACGCATAACTTCAACATCAATGAATGGACATTGTGGTTCGCGAATATTATCACTTTTACAAGTATTCAAATACTTTAACCCTTACAACAAATCTGCAGCAGACGACATTGAAAACCTCCACGCAAAAACACGAACACTCTCTATGAATTAAGGTATAATTACTGAAAAAAACAAAAAACTTTGTGGCAAAGTGAGAAACTGCTCGTTTTAAGCAATTTCTCCTTTTGTCACAATGTTTTCGAAAGTCGTCTGCTGTATATGTGGGTCAAAATGCGTCTACAAGTGTGGAAGGGTAGAGGATAATTGAGCCCCGTCTAGCGCGTACAGTGAGGAAGGGTAGAGGATAATTGAGGCCCGTCTAGCGCGTACAGTGAGGAAGGGTAGAGGATAATTGAGGCCCGTCTAGCGCGTAGGGGTCTTTACCCTTTCAAACAACCAACACATCTGCAACAGAAGACTTTGATAACGTTAAATGGCAAAAAGTTTGAAAAGTCTTTTTTAATGAAAGAATACACATTGGATAAAGTTGAAAACATTGTGACAAATGCAGATATTTCTCATAATAAGCAATCTAGTATTTTGCCACGATGTTTTTAAAAGTCGTCTGCTACAGAGGCGACAACTTGCGTCTATATGTATGTGTGTGAAAGGATTAATGCGTCTTCGTACAGTGAGGATTCATGTGAACCTGTGCACCCACACACTCTCATCGGAGCCTTCACTCTCCATGTTATTTAGTCCTAGTTGGATCGTTTTACAAAACAGATATACATGTATATGTAGCTCTACCAGTGTTACGTTATTTCTATCTTTTACGAAGAAATAATAAGACCTCAAACCGATAGACGTATGCTCAGTTTTGATATAAAACATTGTGAGAAAGTTTCGACCCTTTCTCACATGCAGAAGCATTTCAACACAATTTCAGCATACGACTCTTGAAAGCATTGTTGCAAAAGGAGAACTTGCTCATAATAATTCAACTCAATTCAATAACGAAACTAATTTATATAGATATATTCAATTTATTTTGCTACATCATTTCAAAGTCGTCTACTGAAGATTTACTGTAAGTGGGAAAGTGTTCAAAGATCCACACAGCCAATGTGAGAATGTCAGAAACACATGGGGTATCAATTGGAGGGGAGAATCTAATAACGTTTAATGACAATTGCCTTCATCACTCGCAACTTGTCAAAAGAATATGGGCACATCACTCTTTAAATTTCAAAGGAAGACTCCATTAAAAATAGTTCCGTCTCTCTTTTAGACATAACATATGCCGTGTGTATCCTATTCCTCGTACTGTTTATCCCGTTTTCGTTTACAACCGATTCGAATAGTGCAGAATTAGATCAAACTGTGTGCTATAAAACCAGTGACTGCGTCAGGGTCACGGTGTTTGTAAAAACAACATACCATTTTCTCTTGACTCTTGATTTGGACCAATTGTCATTTGACGCCCCGCCCCCTTTGGCCCGTTCTTTTTGTTAACCTCTGACAGGGTTGAAAGTTCAAAGTCACGTAATACTATCCAGTTCACCCCTTATTTGAACAAATACATTGTTATAGCAGTACAATTAGAACCATTATAACACTTCACTCCATGTGTTCAATTTAACGGAGACGTTAATGCATTTATTTGAAAGAGTGGTCTGTGAGAGAGTGTTAGAGTATTGGTACCTTAGCCTTCACCTACAGTTCTAAGTGCAGGACCGGATCGCAGCGCCATTGCTGCATGCATGCAAGAATATATCAGAATGTTTTGCTTAAATATTCCAACAGATTTAATATTCATACAAGCATTAATTTGTTTTGGTGTGGACGTTTTAAAACACACTGTTATAAGTATGTTTGTTAATTTGTTCGTTTAGAAAAAAATACAGAAAAGCCAACGATTCTTCATCGTGTGCGTGCAGTGCCAGTAGTTATGACATTCACGACATTGTTAATTGCATGCTTTTAACGGGATTTCAATGAGCTTCACTTAGACTTAATAGTACTCCAATATTCTTTTCTTTAACTTGTTTGCGAAGGATTATAAAACCTGGTGTTTCGTGGTCAATATTATGGCTAAGAATTCCATATGCAAATAACCCACACTATTGTATTGGATTGTTCACATTCACGTGTCCCTTCACTTCTATACACTGTATCAGACATAGCAAAGTTAAACACGAATAAATGGAGGACAATTATCTCAATCATTTTAAATACAGCATGACAACACTACTCTTATACGTTTATCATATACATGTAATTCCACAAGACTAAGATTATTTCATAAAAGTTCAAAAACTATTTTTACAAGTGTTTAAGCGTATATTTCTAAAATTACACCAAATTGGGTACAGGGTAAAATGGACTGTTTATGCGTCCCGGATTTGTATTGGTCGGCTATGAATAAATTCGTCTCGCAACGATTCCCATCGATTGAAAACGTTAGGGTAATAAATTTGCAATCATAAACTATTGATCATTGGTGGAGATCTCGATTGTGGTTTATATTGGTAAAAAGGAGATTGTTAACGCTGGCTTGTACAAATTATAGCCTGTATATTGAATCGTTCGTAAGGCTAATAAATATGTATAGTTGTGGTTAGAATGGTATAACCCTTTATTCAGTAGTTGACATGTTTTCCACGTTATAATATGTTAGAAGGTAGAATGTATTCGTTTTGCCATATATACCTGAAAAAGACTTACTTGTAAACTCTTAATACTTAAAAATGTAGAAGAAAGATTTAAGATTTCTTCGGAATCATGAATATTAACTTATACTCTTTTAGTCCATTTGCTTTAAAGTTAAATGTATTTTAAAAGATACTATAACTACCAACAATCAATCCAGAACTACTCTACATTCCTGATACAATGTAAACAAAATTAGAACAGTTTTATATTGAGATACAAGAATAATATTTATTTCCATTCATGAATAATAAAGAAAAACAGCCACTTGTTGCAACAATTGTTGTGGTATCTCAGTAATAATTGATCCGTCTCGCGAGAAAACCAACATTTTCGACTCTGTGTTTGACACGGAGAAGCCTAATTTTGCCGTGCAGCCTTACCCAGATGATATACACGTTTAGCCTCCTGTGGATTTTCTGTTTCAGGAATCATTACTCTTTACCTCTGTTTCCCTGAGACGGAATGTGTCGGCCAGGACCAGTCTGTGCGGACTGCGCAGGCTGATCTGAGCGGATACATTACGCAGAGGTTATCATGTTGGTTTTCTCGTGGTTCGGCTCAATTATAATAATTTTATATCGACACAAACAATTATCCTCTATTATTTTTTCACTGATTTATTTTGTATCGATTATGAAACAATTTCTGACAAATCTGCATTAATCATTCTCGAAACCACCTGCCTAGAGTCTGAACATGAGACCATCTACAATTTCAAATCGTGTAGATTATAATTAGCCGGCGCTTTTCGGGCGATCAATCTTTTAGAAGATCAATTTTTCTTTTTGGAAGGTAGTAATTGGTGCAATCTTATTGTTATTCCCCCTGTTTGACTTTGTTAAAACAAATGTGTTGTATGCTTGGAAAGTTTACTCTTGCAGACAAAAACGAAGAATTATCTATACATGTGTAGTTATTGTTTTGTGTTTTAAGTCACTTTCAACCTTTTTTCATTTATATCACGATAAGTAGTTCATGTCCATTTAACCCGACACCAGTAAACCATTCGTAATGCTAACACCGCAACCCTGAGCGTAAAGGAGGCAGGACACAGCCATTCGTAATGCTAACACCGCAACCCTGAGCGTAAAGGAGGGAGGACACAGCCATTCGTAATGCTAACACCGCAACCCTGAGCGTAAAGGAGGCAGGGCACAGCCATTCGTAATGCTAACACCGCAACCCTGAGCGTAAAGGAGGGAGGGCACAGCCATTCGGTTTTTGCAAACATTTCTTGAAATGAGGGCAAGACGGAGTAAGGTAATAAATTGCTACAACCGGCTCATATGTATTCAACGTATGGACCAAGTGATACATTTGTTAATCATATGATTTCTATATATAGAAATTAATACGATAACGATTGGAAAAAAAAAATACTCTGCAAATATGAGGAAATGAGTTCAGACTCATTTATTCTGAAATGTAACGATTTTTGCTCTCAATTCATGTATTCAAAGAGCAGTAGAACCACGCGCCATACAAAACAAACCCCTTCACAGTTGACCCGTCTAAAAAGACACACATACGCGTGTTTTACAATTAACAAATCTTAAGTCCCTGATCTTTCTGGTCGTACAGAACGTAAAGAAGTTCTCTGCCCTTCCCCATATGGCAATGTCGTCCCAGCTATACCTACCAATGGTTAAATGAATAAGCTACGCCAGACGAATATAGGTCTTAGTAAATGTCTGTTCCGTACACAAAAGAAATAGCAATTCTACATGAAGCCACTTGATCTTCAATTCAAGCATTTTATTAGAAGTTACATAATGTTTTCCGTCAGAAACATATATGAATATTCTAAATCTTTCCCAAGTACATACGGATTCTGACGCATTTGAAGCATACGACATTTATAAACATTGTGGCAAAAAGGAGGATTTTCTCATAATTAACAATTCATCCTTTTGTCCCTACAATTTCAGCTTGAAGAAAAAACATATACTTTGTTCCTAGATGTCTCCAAAGCCGCCTGTCGCATATGTTTTGTATGTGGGAAAGGGATGAATGTAGACAGACAGTGAATGATCTAGCGAGTTATGCGTATGCATACTTCCCAGTTCACAGATGTTACAACCAGGACCCCCTCCCCCTCCCCCTTTTCGCCTGTTGTAGTTTCAGTGTTTTAACAGCGTAAGCTCTCTCAATGCTTGTTTCCCCATCAGTTTGACTCGCGGACCTGTGTCAATATTTGAATTGTCAATCGTTTAAATAGAACCATTATTATTTCGAATTGCCTTCTTTTTCCTTGTATGGCAGAAGGCAGCGAATACATAATTGGACCGATTCATACGAAAACCCGGATTACATGATAAACGATAAATCAGAAAAAAAATATGCGGCGTTGATGAATCTGAACCGGATCTTCCGTGTGCGCGCAATGTAGTCTTTTACACGTTTTCGGGAAGCTGCTCTATTGTTGTTATCTTATATTCCAATCACTGTTTGACAATTTAAACATTTAAAATATCTCTCAACGAATCTATTCTGTAATCAATCGTATTATGTCATTCGTAGTGTTATATCTTTGTAAATATAAATGTATATGGACCGGCGGCCTTTGTACACATGAATACAGAAATGGAGTTGAATTGAATTAAAGAACGGGTGTGACAGAACTCCGACTGTCTTAGTACGCAATTTAATGTTCATTGACATTAATTTCATAACGACTGAAGGTTGGTTTTCGTGTGACGTGCCTCACGTGATTGGAGCTGGATGCATTTGTTCTCTATATGTATGAAATAATAGACACTAGCATGATGTATCTCAATACCGTTATATTGGACTTAAGCACAATAGACGATACACTATATATACGTCGACACGGCAAAATAAGTAATTCTTATAAAACGGACTCGATATATCCCTTTTCAGTATAATCTTCCTTGCAAGAATTTACGATATACGAAACAAAAACGGTGACTTCACATTAACAAGAAATAATAAATATATCCCTTGTACGAGTTATATATTACTTCTTGAAAATTTCAAAATTTCCGGTATATTTTGAAAATCCGACCCTTTCCTCTAATACAAGCTATATTAGTTTGAAGGACAGACAATTTAGAATTCCAGAAGTGTCAGCACACAAAACATGCTAAATCTACTTTCCCTGCAAACATGTATGTAGATACACAGTATGTAATGCTACCAAATAAGGAAGGTACTATTTACAAGGAAATTATTAAATATATATGTTCATATTTACTTTCCCTTGCAAAGATTAGTATTTTTCCTCTTAAGAATTTAATTTTTAATTATGTAATTAAAATGTATGCACGTTAGAAAAAAATCCAATAATCCAAGCTGAAAATTGAAAAGAAAAACGAAGATAAACCAGAAACGACAATTAAAACTCTTTTTAAACCTATAAGATACAATGTAATCTTTTAATTTCATCAAATATGCATACCAACGTCCCCTTTATTGGATACCCTTGTTAAATTAATTTATTGACTAGCTCGGTAAATTACAACAATGACAGAATCGTTCGATCTCAGTGCTATTTTCATTCTGATATTTCGATAAGTAATACTGTAGAAGGAAATTGTTCTGGGGTTTTAACGTTTTGTACTCTTTCATCAGAGTGTTTCTCTTTCCCGCATACTATTAATCTGCAACAGACTACTTTGAAAATATCTTTGATCTTTTTTTTATTTATTTGTTTATTTATTGTTTAGGACGGGTAAACTCTTTCAATGAAGTATATTTTTAATACAGTAGAAAACATTGCGATCAAATGTAAAATTGACCGTCCTTAGTAGTAAGTTCATGCGATTATTGGTGTATTCGGGTTTTAACGTTGTTTTCACAGTATTTCATATCAGCTAATCGAACCTGTCCTGGATTTCTCACATTAGTACTTCTTACTTTGTGCTTACGAGAAACCTGGATTTACGCCGCTTTTAACGCGCTTTCAGTTGTACCACGACGTTTTCTGAGTGAAGTAACGAGTATATTTAGTCCATTTATCCTGACAACAGTTAATCATACGTAATACTACCCACACATCTCAGCGACAAGGAGGGAAAGTCAAAACTACACATTTTAAAGAATGTGGCGAGTTTAAACCCGCGACCTCCCACATCCGAGACGGACGCTTTGCCAATACACAACCGAGGAGGTCCGTCTATATCAGAAGAAAGGATTAAGGGATAGAATAGAATTCTCGTGCACGCTCTCCCGCTCCCCGGAACTAAATTGATATTGGCAACGTGCACGATAGTGGAATCTTGAATATCAACAACTCGGCTGATTTTCTCGATTAGCCGTGTTTTCATTGGATTAGAGAGAGGGAAACATTCGCTTGGAGAATATAGAACCGGATTGTCTTTGAACGTGCAGTACTAAATCACTGTTACTCTGCAGATAATTACACGTCCTCACATTGCGGACGTTATTCCACGCGTCTGTAGCGGATGAGTTATTAAAACATTGTGACAACAGGAGATAGCTCATGGTGAGCTAGTTCGCCTGTTGAAACAATGCTTCCATGTTTAACCTGTATAATTTGTTTCAATACTTATGTCTTGATGGCTATAAAAGTCGTCTTCCGCAATAGCAGCAGACGATTTTTAAAAACATTGTGGTCAAAGGTGAAATTGCTAGGCCACAATGTTTTCAACTTTTTTTAACAATAACGATATTTTATGGAGATATTTCCGTTTTTTTCTTATTATGTTTTCATTCAAAATCATCTGCTGAATTATGTAGGAGAGTGGGTTAACGGTATGCATATAACTGATTCCGTCGATGACAATTTAAAAGACAAATTGGTCCTGAGTGTAATAACAATTTGAGAAAGGCACCAGAACTGTCTGGGCGATAGAATTCCGAGAAGTCCTTACCCTTAACCCTCAGAGACCTTACAAAAACGTCCAGCTGCTGTATATGGAGTCGTTGTATATTGTTGTTATAAGTCACATTTACCCAACAACAAACATCCATGTTTTATATATTTCTGCAAATGTGTTTATTTCCCACAATGTTTTCAGAAGTCGTCTGCTTTTGAGGTTGCCCATTGTAGTCCACTCATATTAGGAATAAAAAGGTTAAAAGTAAAATAATGGGCCATATTCTTGAAATATTTAATTGCATGCATTTGTGTTTTAAATTCCGAACGTTCATATCTGTGTCTCCAAGACTTGGATTTGGAAATAAATAATGTTGTGTTGCACAAAGCTACTGTATCCCGTAACCTGATATGATCAGACAGATACGAAGGGGTTTACAGCTACAACCAAACCCTAAAGTGATTCTAGCGATTCTAAGGAGCATTTTCTTTACTCCATCGTCAAATTAAGAATCCTTACGTATTTGCAACATTTGAACATTCCTAGATCACAGAGAATATGCACACATTGCAACATGAACATCATTGAATCAGAATGTCGTTTCTTATAACTGTGCCCCAAATATTATGAAATACGCAAGAAATATTTAAACATTATTATTTTCATTGGTCAAGTATACTTAAATTTACTGCCTTAATGTCTTCAAATTCTACGAAAACTATTAAACGTTTACAGCTCTTTTCCCCACACTATCTCTCTTATTATACAACCAAACCCTAAAGTGGCATTAACACCATTCACACACATACAACAATTGAGCCTCCCGCGGGGGAAAACCCAACATTGTGGACTCACGTAAAGTAGACTTACTAATGAAGGCACAGGCTTATCCGGATATACACCTTTCGCCTCATGTGGATTTTCTGTTTCAGGAATCATTACCATATACCTCTATCCCCCTGAGACGGAATGTCTCGGCCCGGATCAATCTAAACCCCCAAAACTGACACGCACATCGACGACTAAGATCAGACCACACTCTTTCAATATAGTACAGACAAACCTGTGTTTAATGACCTGTCACGCACATCGACGACTAAGATCAGACCACACTCTTTCAATAGAGTACAGACAAACCTGTGTTTAATGACCTGACACGCACATCGACGACTAAGATCAGACCACACTCTTTCAATAGAGTACAGGCAAACCTGTGTTTAATGACCATCCGTGGGATGTGAAAAACATGGCCTTTGTTTACAGGTGGTCTTTGTTTACAGATGGCCTTTGTTGACAGGTGGTCTTTAATTGCAGTGTCATTTGTAAAGAAAATGAGTATTTTGGGAAACTTAAAGTATGGTCGCTATAGACAGGGCATGGCTATTGCAGATTGGATTTTAGCCCAGTTTCGACAGTATTTCGATTGTAAAGTTTTGCAGGAATAGATTAACCCTTTCCCACATACAACAACTATGCAGCAGACGACTTCGAAATTATCAAGTGCAAAATATGAAAAACCTCTTTAATTAAAAGTATAATTAATTTAGAGAGTTGAAATCATTTTGGCAAATGGTGATATTGCTCATTGTGAAAAAGTCGTCTGCTGCATAGGCGTCTGAACGCGTCTGTATGTGGGAAAGGGTTAAAAGGTTTATTTGTCTTCATTAATCTCGAACGACCGGATGGAGTTCCATTTAATGTGCGTTTTACAGTAACATGTCGGGTCATATTCTTTAAATTAAAAAAACAGTCGGTGATTGCATGCATTTGTGTTTTAGCTCTCGACAGTTAATATCTCTGGCTGCACGATTAGGAAATCAATTTGTGTTGCAATAAAAAAAAAATCTACATACAATAAATCTGCAGAAGACGTAATAATTGAAAACATTTAACACCGGGAAATCTCTGTAAACGAAGGCATATTTACTGGAGAAAAAAATGAAAAAAATGTGGCAAAAGGAGAAATTGCTCGTTTTTAGCAATTTCTCCTTTTCTCACAATGTTTTCAAAAGTATTTTGCTACAGAGGCGTCAAAAAGTGTCCATATGTGGGAAATGGATGAAAGTAGACGCATACCAGGCCTCCAGCTATACATTTAGCAATTTTGCCCTTTAACCGTTTCCCACGCATGAAATATACAGCACTACTTTAAAAATATCTGAATAATATATGGATCTGTTTTTAAACGGGAATGAAGTTATTTAATTTATACGAAAATTAATATTTCAAACCTGATTAGTCCCTTAAGGTTGCGCCAATATGTGTCTAGATGTGGGAAAAGGTTTAATCATAATAGAAAGGGATACACACGTATGTAACATGTACACGATAAACCTACAATATTCATATTTAATCGCAGTTAACTAAATATCTAAAAAGAAGTAATTATTGTCAATACATTTTGTTCAAATAAACTGTTTCTCTTCCAACGTAAATGAGCCGCGTCGAGGCGATACGGTTCTTACTACATCTGCGTACAGTAAAGACCCAGGAGAGCATGCACATCAACACAGCCTCACCCGAGTATTTACATTCCGTATACATGTACAACACTATTAGATGTATTCATTTGCCAAAAAGCTATAAGTGTAGCCCCATCAGTGTAACGACAATTTTACATTCGTATAGTCCCGTTTCGGAGAGTCGTCTAGACATTCCAACTCAGCGGGCTCGGCTCAAATATATGATGTTTCACCAAACATTGGAATTCAATGTGAGAAAACACGACTTTTTGTGTGTTTTTGTTGTATACTTTAGTTTGTAACGCATGTAAATACGAAATGACGATGAACACTTATTCTGTCTAATAATAAACGAATTGAATATTTAAAATACCAGTTTATTCCCTATACTTGTATTTTTATAAATAGACCAGTTTATTCCCTATACTAGAATTTTATAAACAGAACAGTTTATTCCCTATACTTGTATTTTATAAATAGACCAGTTTTTTATTCCCTATACTTGTAGTTTATAAATAGACCAGTTTATTCCCTATACTAGTATTTTATAAATAGACCGGTTTATTCCCTATACTAGTATTTTATAAATAGACCAGTTTAATATACTGTACTAGTATAAATAGACCAGTTTAATATACTGTACTAGTATAAATATACCAGTTTAATATACTGTACTAGTATAAATAGACCAGTTTAATATACTGTACTAGTATTTTATAAATAGACAGTTTAATATACTGTACTAGTATAAATAGACCAGTTTAATATACTGTACTAGTATAAATAGACCAGTTTAATATACTGTACTAGTATTTTATAAATAGACCAGTTTAATATACTGTACTAGTATTTTATAAATAGACCAGTTTAATATACTGTACTAGTATAAATAGACCAGTTTAATACACTGTACTGGTATTAATCTTTCTTCAAGATTTTTTAACAAGTTTTATCAACAATCAGCCGTAAATAAAGCTACGTCACGCGAAAACAGACCGTAACGTTATTATAACACGTGTGGAAATAGGCCTTTCTCCGATAGAAGCTAAATGATCCAATTTGAAACTGCAATACAGAAGTTTTCTTAACCTCTTGACTTATTAGTGAACCGTTCAGAGCAGACTATGTGGCACAGACTATGTGGCACAGACTATGTGGAACAGATTATGTGATACAGACTATACGGCACAGACTATGTGACACAGACTATGTGGCACAGACTATGTGGCACAGACTATATGGCACAGACTATGTGGCACAGACTATGTGGCACAGACTATGTGGATGCAGGAATGTAGAGTATACATAAAGTTCTAGATTCCTGGTTGATCTGGGTATACACTGCTTGCGAATGCATAACGGTTGGTTTTCGCAGAACGTAGCTCAAATTACATTTAAGTTCAAATTGTATAAATATCAACGTGTATAAATAAATATCAATGTGTATAAATATCAATGTGTATAAATATTGATGTGTATACATATCGATGTGTATAGTCGTTTGTTGTCATAACAGCTTGCAAATATGGAATTTAATTGCGTAAATAGCTTATGTTACATTAATAAACATTTTCGTTTGTTCCTTCGTTCATGCTACGAGCCGATGACGAACACGGAGTCTGAGTAACTGATGTTTGCTAATCATGAAGATTATTTGTTTATTTATGAGATGCAACAAATAACGACACACTCAGGGAAACGAAAAGTGAAAATAAAATAATATGAGCCGTTAAGCACACTTAAACCCTTGTTGGGACACTGAGGCCCGTCCCTTTTCGATGCCGTTTCGCAAAGCACACTTAAACCCTTGTTGGGACACTGAGGCCAGCCCCTTTTCGATGCCGTTTCGCAAAGCACACTAAAACC
>JAUELF010179326.1:0-14543 GCA_031471495.1 Clinocardium nuttallii | reverse complement strand
AAATAGGCCCCGGACAAACCGGTGTTTAGCATTCTCTACTTTCACTTTCAAACAAGGTCAAAATACTAAAAGTGATCGAATCAATCATTTCCAGTGCATCCTATACACATTCACAAAGCATTTAATCTCAATGTCATATATTCAATACATAGTGGTGATGATATACACTAATTTCTACACACACAAAGGTTTATTTAGGGACTTCTGTACTGTAGATCAAATGTCGGCGGATGTATTTAGCGTAATTTGACCTAGAAAGGGCAAAATCACCAGGAATATGCATGTACGTGTGTGGTAAGGTAACACTGTCCCTTCAAGTCGACTGTGTGTTTATGTTTCAGTTTGTGTTAATGCAAGAAACATGACATGATACATAGTCAAAACGTGTCGTGTAAATAAGTATCCTAACCGACATTATCTGTATGTGAACCATATGTAAGATTAGATTTACATCACTAATGCGGTTTTCCAATTTACTTTCTACAACAAATTTGCAGCATACGACTGTGTTAATAATTAGGCACACTATAGAAACAATTCTCTGCAAATGAAAATACTTTTTTTTAAAAAATTGAAAACATTGTAGCAAGAAGATATAAATTGCTCATTATCAGCTTTTTTTTCGTTGCACACTGTATACTTCTAAAAGACGTCTGCTACACGTGCGCCGAAATGCGTCTGCACGTGGCAAATGGTAAATATGCTTAATTTGTTTCAGGAATGCCAAAGCGAAGAGTATGTTACTACAGCGGTTGGTCGATGTACCGGCCGGCCCCGTACAATTTGATGCCGGCTGACATTGATCCAAGACTGTGTACTCACTTAGTATTTGCTTTTGCTACCCTTGATGACAACGGTACCAGTCTGATGACGGAGGACCGAAATGAACTTCCGCTGTAAGTAACATTCGTGTAGATAACGTGTGTTATTCTAAGACGTGCATTGCAGGATAAGTTGATGTTATGTGACAGCAGGATACGTTAATGTTATCTAAAGGTGCACATATCACAGCAGGGTACGTTAATGTTATCTAAAGGTGCACATATCACAACAGGGTGTGTTAATGTTATTTAAAGGCGCATATATCACAGCAAGATCCGTTTATGTTATTTAAAGGCGCATATATCACGATATATGATTATTTCTTTATACACGAATCGCTGGATAAGAAAATCCATGTCAAAGTCGCGCAACGAATTAACAAATGCTGTTTAAAGTTGCGTTTAGCATGATAAACAAATATATGTTAAGTCCGCTATAACATGATAAGCAAATGTCGTTTTCAGTCGCGTAAATCTTAATAAGAAAATTCTGTTTAAAGTCCCGTATTGCATATTAATTTAATATCTTGAAATAGAATAAGCAAATCTTATTTAAAGTCGCGTATAGCAGGAGACGCATAAGGGCAGGTAACCAATCTAGATATCATTGATGGGTCATATGTACTAATTACATTAGTATGCCATATACACCAGACTTAGACTCAATTAACATTTCAGTTATCGACCTTTCACCGATTTGAAGAAGCAGAATCCCTTATTGAAGACAATGATAGCTGTTGGTGGTTGGAACATGGGCTCCGAGTTGTTTATTAACCTAGTGGCTACCGAGGACAGTATGAGGTTATTTACCACAAACGCAATACAGTTTCTAAGGAACCACGGCTTTGATGGCCTTGACATTGACTGGGAGTACCCTGCAGCTCGTGGAAGTCATGCAGAAGATAAACACAGATTTGCACAACTATTACAAGTAAATCTTCTTCGACACGTGTGTCTTAAATCTTTGACACCTCGACGTAATTTGACGCATCGACAGCAGAAGACAACTGAAATGATTGTGATAAAAGGATAAGTTGCTCATGATGAGCAATTTTTCATTTTGTCACAACGTTTTCAAAATCTGTGCAATAAAATAACTTTAATTATAAAGAATATTCCATAGTATTGGCTAGATGTTTTCTACGACATCTGTTTAAGATTGTCTCTATGTGCGATAGGATCAACCTTTAACTACATTCCTTCGACGTCCATACCATTGCATCTTGATAAGTTGGTTGCACCTGTATGGACTCATTGACATATATTGATGTGAGAGTAACGCACACTCTAGTCTGTACTAATATGCGGACTGATCGTGTCCTCTAAAGTCCTCTAAAGTCGTACAATACGTCATACCAAAATGTCGGTTAAGGTAACATATAGATGGATACGTGGTATATCAGGGATCGGATTACTCTTACATATCGAATACCCGGTGAGTGTAAGTGAAAGCTGTATTTCGTTCGAACTTATAAACTAAGTGAATGACTCTGGTACGATTGACCGACTCTGGTACGAGTTCCCGACTCCGGTACGAGCGACCGACTCTGGTACCAGTGACCGACTCGAGTGACAGACTATTGTACGAGTGACCGACTCTGGTACGAGTTCCCGACTCTGATACGAGTTCCCGACTCTGGTACGAGTTGTGACCGACTCTGGTACGAGTTCCCGACTCTGGAACGAGTGCCCGACTCTGGAACGAGTGACCGACTCTGGTACGAGTAACCGACTCTGGTACGAGTGACCGACTCTCTACCACAGAACCACTGTCTGAGATGCATACAAGTTAGTTTAAATGGTTGGTTGTTTGGCTATCGCACTGCCGGCTGCCCGTTAGTTAGGACAACCTGAACACACATCTTCCTTCGGTTCTATATGATATGCGCCAGTAGATGAGCATGGGTAATTGAACAATTTAGGTTCAGATCATCGTGTCCACTTGCTTAGTTTTGTCATACTCTACACACATTGAGAGAACATGATGACAATCTTGTGTATGTTATATTTATGTGAATAGTATAGATCTTGACCAGACTTTGCTCATGAACAGGCTAATCTGGATATATACCTTTCACAAAAGCAACAATGCACTATTTATCTTGCTCTGGCTGGTATGATAAAAACTATTGTTTCAGATTATCTCCGCATCATTCGACGAGGAATCTTCAAACACTGGTAATGACCGATTAATTTTGTCAGTAGCTGTTGGTGTAGCCCCAAACCGTGTCCGGCATTCCTACGATGTACCTGCTATTACAAGGTGGGTTATATTTACCCTTTCCCACATAAAACAATCCTGTGGAAGACTATTTTTAAAAAATCTGAACAAAAATACGGAAGATCCCTACGCATAAAAGTATGACTATTGAATGAAGTATATAAACAGACGGTTTTCGAAAATCTTACGCTGTATATCCTTCAAAATGTTTCTACAAATGAGCCGTCCCATGGGAAAGCCAACATTATGGCCTCTGCGAAATGTATCGACTCAGATCAGCCTGTGTTGTCCGCCGCGAAGACTGATCCGGGCCGAAACATTCCGTCTCAGGGGGATGGAGGTATACAATAATGAATCCTGAAACAGAAAATCCACAGGAGACGAAAAGTGTCTATCCGGGTAAGCCTGCACGGCATGCTTAGGTTGATACGGGTCGACGGCTCAAACGGGATAGACCTTCTCACTTCAAGTACAGTAACTCTACCATTTGAAAAAACTGGTGTACAATTTAATATATGTAACTAGGTGTTCGAACGACTCTTAAATACTTCGACGTATTAAACCTTCGATGAATTCAAGATCGGTATGTACTGCTTATTTAACGCGGAGTTTACCTTTATAGATACATATAGAACCGCAGAGATTGTGTAGTGACCCTTTCCATTCAAAAAACACATTTTCAGCAGACGACTTCGAAAACGCGTTGACAAAAAATTGTTAAACTTAATAAAGGACAATGTTATTACTAACAAGAGTTGAAAACAATGGCAAATGAACACATTCTTCTTTTGTCGCATTTTTTTCCGAATGTCTTCTGCTGCAGAGGCGTCAGAAAGGGTCTGAATGTGTGAAAGGGTTTAAGGAAATACATAATCAGCAGCCAGGGATTATTAAAACATCAACGTTCAAAATGTTTATTTAAACGACGACTTTCAACGTTTTCCACATCAAATATTGACATCTTAAAACAGTTAATCAAGTTTCTGTTTACCAGGACAACCCGTTATTGATTAATATTAATCTTTTCCCACATACAACCTTTCTATAGCAGTCGACTTCGAAACCATATTGGCAATATTGAATATCTCCAAAAAATTTAGTTAAATCTTTGAATAGATTTAAAATCATTGTGTCAAAAGGGCAAATTGCTCATCATGAGAAACTTGCCTTTTTTCAACAATGTTTTCCGCTGCAAATTCGTCAGAATGCGTCTGCAAATGGGAATGGGTTAATGAGACATTGCATCATTCGTAATGCTATCCAAACACTTCTGAGTGAGACGGAAGGAAGCCATTTCCATGTGTCGGGTTTGTGACTGATGTTGAGATGGAAGCGGTCATTCTTATCTTATAAAATACACTTTTCAAAGGCGATGAATAAAGAATAATCTGTATTAAGTACTATTTACGAACGTAATATATTTGAATTTGAAAATTGTAAGCATGTAATATGATTTGACCATGCTAAATTAAATATAATATTAGTGAGTTTGGTGTTTATAAGACACGATTTTCACGGACTGGACGAATATTAAAACAAAACACATTAATACAACACAAGATCCTCGTCAGACGATTCTATAACTTGCTGCGTCTGTGTACAGTGAACACCCAGGTGAACCTGTGTACACGCTAGAGTCTAGACTGTCCGTCTACATGTCTTACCATCCTGATTGCATATTTAGACCAAGCAACTAAAAGTAAGAGCCATTAAAGAGCTAAATCACCTGAAGTCAGCATTGTTTGACTTTTAATTTTTACCATCCTGATTGCATATTTCGACCAAACAACTAGAAGTGAGAGCCATTAACGCTTTAACTCACCTGAAGTCGTCATTGTTTGATTTTTAGTCTTACCATCCGAGATGCATATTTAGACAAAACAACTAGAAGTTAGGGCCATTAGTTTTACCACAATGTAATGTTAACTCTTTAAGCACCAATGGCAATATTTACGTTTTTGCCAACAAAACAGATTTAGGTGAAGCAGCTCGTCACGAGCTAAATCACCTGAAGTCAGCATTGTTTGACTTTTAATTTTTACCATCCTGATTGCATATGTCTACCAAACAACTAGAAGTGAGATCCATTAACGCTTTAACTCACCTGAAGTCGTCATTGTTTGACTTTTAGTCTTACCATCCGAGATGCATATTTGGACAAAACAACTAGAAGTTAGGGTCATTAGTTTTACCACAATGTAATGTTAACTCTTTAAGCGCAATAGTTACGTTTGTGCCAACAAAACAGACTCAGGTGAAGTAGCTCGTGACGAGCTAACTCACCCGAAATCAGCATTGTTTGATTTTTAGTTTTACCATCTTAGATGCATTGTTCGACCACACAACTAGAAGTAAAGTCCATTAGTTGGATGGAAATGTTATTTGAACACCCTTTCCCACTTGCAGACGCATTTTGACGCAAAAACATCAGACGACATCTGAAAACATTGTGACCAAATGTGAAATTGCTCACGATGATCAATGTCCCCTTTGGCCACAATCTTTTCAACTTTATTTATAAATTAAGCTATCTTTTATGGAACATTTCCAGGTTTTAGTCACCATGTTTTCAATGTCATCTGCTACAGATTTGCTGTATGTGGGAAAGGGTTAAGCGCCAATTGTAATATTGATGTGTGTGCAAACAACACAGATTCATGTGAGTCGGCTCGTAACGAGCTAACTCACCTGAAATCAGCATTGTCTGACTTTCAGTCATCAAGATAGTCCTAAACTCGTATTTCACGAAACATTAAGTCCCCTGAGTTTAAACATGTCATAGTTTATCCTGAGTCCCCTGAGTTTAAACATGTCATAGTTTATCCTGAGTCCCCTGAGTTTAAACATGTCATAGTTTATCCTGGGGAATTCGGCGCTGAAAGAATTAGTCTTGCGACAGAGTAATTTTAAATGATGCCAAACTGGAAAATCAATATGATGACAGACGCTGCTTAATTGTTTTACACGAAACCGTCTCCTTCGTATTGCATAAGATAATTATTCCGATCGCTTTTCTGCAGAAATGTGGATTTCATCAATCTTATGATGTATGACTTTCACGGAAGCTGGGATACCAACGTTGACGTACACAGCGCCCTCTACAGTGACTCCGGATTGAGCATAGTGAGCATTTTCTTTTTACAATATTATTACTAACAAATTATATTGTTAATCTGAGGAATTTTTAAAAACTTGATATGTTACCCTAGCTGAGCAAGTTCATGTTCTTGTCGTTAAAGAATATTCCAAGTTCATGATAAAGCCGTAAAAGCATCATCCCAATTCAAGATCTAGTCGGAAAAGCATCATCCCAATTCAAGATCTAGTCGGAAAAGCATCACCCCAGTTCATGATCTAGTCGTAAAAGCATCATTCCAGTACATGATATAGCCGTAAAAGCATCATCCCAATTCAAGATCTAGTCGGAAAAGCATTCCAGTCCATGATCTAGTCGAAAAGAAACCATTAGCATAGTTCACGATCTTGTCGTAAAAGCATCATCCCAGTACATGATATAGTTGTAAAAGCATCATCCCAATTCAAGATCTAGTCGGAAAAGCATCACCCCAGTTCATAATCTAGTCGAGAAGAAACCATCAGCATAGTTCATGATCTTGTCGTAAAAGCATCATCCAAGTACATGATCTAGTCGTAAAAGCATCATCCCAGTTTATATTTTCTTATCGTAAAAGCATCTTCCCAATCCAAGATCTTGTCGTAAAATCATCATTTTAGTACATGATCTAGTCGTAAAAGCACCACCTCAGTTTATGATCTAGTCGTAAAAGCATCATTCCAGTCCATGATCTAGTCGTAAAAGCATCATTCCAGTTCATGATCTAGTCGTAAAAGCATCATTCTATTACATGATCTAGTCGTAAATGCATCATTCCAGTACATGATCTAGTCGTAAAAGCATCATTATAGTACATGATCTAGTCGTAAATGCATCATTCCAGTTCATGATCTTGTCGTAAAAAGCATCATTCTAGTACATGATCTAGTCGTAAATGCATCATTCCAGTTCATAATCTAGTCGTAAAAGCATCATTCCAGTCCATGATCTAGTCGTAAAAGCATCATTCTAGTACATGATCTAGTCGTAAAAGCATCATTCCAGTCCATGATCTAGTCGTAAAAGCATCATTCCGGTCCATGATCTAGTCGTAAATGCATCATTCTAGTACATGCTCTAGTCGTAAAAGCATCATTCCAGTTCATGATCTAGTCGTAAAAATCATCATTCTAGTTCTTGATCTAGTCGTAAAAGCATCATTCAAGTACATGATATTGTCGTAAAAGCGTCATTCCAGTCCATGATCTAGTCGTAAAAGCATCATTCTAGTACATGATCTAGTCGTAAAAGCATCATTCCAGTTCACGACCTAGTCGTAAAAAGCATCATTCTAGTTCATGATATAGTCGTAAAAGCATCATTCAAGTACATGATATTGTCGTAAAAGCATCATTCCAGTTCATGATCTTGTCGTAAAAGCATCATTCCAGTCCATGATCTAGTCGTAAAAGCATAATTCTAGTACATGGTCTAGTCGTAAAAGCATCAGTCCAGTTCATGATCTAGTCGTAAAAAGCATCAATCCAGTCCATGATCTAGTCGTAAAAGCATCATTCCAGTACATGATATAGCCGTTAATGCATCATCCCAGTTCATGATCTAGTCGTAAAAGCATCATTCTAGTTCATGATCTAGTCGTAAAAGCATCATTCCAGTCCATGATCTAGTCGTAAAAAGCATCATTCTAATTCATGATCTAGTCGTAAAAACATCATTCCAATCCATGATCTAGTCGTTAAAGCATAATTCCAGTCCATGATCTAGTCGTAAAAGCATCATTCTATTACATGATCTAGTCGCAAAAGCATCATTCCAGTCCATGATCTAGTCGTAAACGCATCATTCCAGTCCATGATCTAGCCGTTAATGCATCACCCCAGTTCATGATCTAGTCGGAAATAGCATCATTCTAGTTCATGATCTAGTCGTAAAAGCATCATCCCAGTTCATGATCTAGTCGTAAAAAGCATAATTCCAGTCCATGATCTAGTCGTAAAAGCATCATTCCAGTACATAATCTAGCCGTTAATGCATCACCCCAGTTCATGATCTAGTCGCATCTTACAGTACATGATAAAGTTGTAAAAGCATCATCCCAGTTCATGATCTTACCGTAATAGCATTTTCCCAGTACAAGATCTAGGCGTAAAAGCATCATCCCTGTTCATGATATAGTCGTAAAAGCATAATCCCTGTACCAGATATAGTCGTAAAAGAATCATCCCTGTACATGATATAGTCGTAAAAGCGTCATCCCTGTACATGATATAGTAGTAAAAGTATCATCTCTACATGTTCATGATATAGGCGTAAAAGCATCATCGCAGTACATGACCTAGTCGTAAAAGCATCAGCCCAGTATATTATCGAGTCGTTAAAGCATCATCCGTGTTCATGATCCAGTCGTAAAAGCATTATCCCCGAACATGATCTAGTCGTAAAATCATCATCCCTGTTCATGATCTAGGCGTGAAAGCTTATATGTACGGGGAAAGTGTTCGTGAGAGCCATCAATTTAAAAATGTTGAAAAAACGTTTTTCGAGTGGCAATGTCTGTAAAAGAATTACAACTGCCAGACTATATTGACAACGAAAGTACGATTTATTTAATTACAATCGATTGGATACGGTTTATTATGAGTGACGTTTTAGTAAAAGCAACCAAAGGATGTCCATGGTCTTATCTTAACCCTTTCCCACATACAACATATCTGCTTTAAACGACTTTAAAACATAGTGACAAAAACCTGAAAAATCTCCATGAAAGATAGCTTAATTAAATAAAGTTGAAAACATTGTGGCCAAAGGTGAAATTGTTCATCATGAGCAATTTCACCTTTGGTCACAATGTTTCCAAAAGTCGTTCTCTGCTGTTGCGTCAAAACGTGTCTGCAGGTTGGAAAGGACTAAAACCGTTCGCAATGTAAGCACATCACATTTACGAAGCCTCTAACATGCAGTGTGTAATTAGAGTAGGGATGGCAACAAATATTCGAATGTTCAAATATTCGAGCATAAAGTCGAATATTCGACTATATGATCGAATTATATATCGTGATTCGAATATTCGATGGAAATAAGGAGTATTCTAAAAATATGTAAGAGAAAGTTGATGCAAGGCATCAATGATGCCGAAAAAGACTGCATTACTTTATTTTTTAACATTCATGCATTCCTGACTTTCATTAGTCTTAACATACACATAATGTTTTCATTATGGACTAATTCCAGGATTCTTGAATTTTCATTATACAAATTTCAGGCTTTCTTTTTGGCAGTATTTCGGATTTTTTGTTTCTGTCAATAAAACCATAACAAATACTTGTTTGGATTTAAATCTAAAATGCACTAATTGTGTTAACCATTTCCATGTCTAAAGCAACAAAGAAAATTTTAAAACGTTTAAAACATTGAGAAACGGTCAAATTACTGAAGAAATAAATTTCTTCCTTTTCAATAATAATAAGTATTTCACAGATGTTAAAATTTATCCTCATATGTTTAAAAAATAGATCACACTTGAAACAACATATCAGCTAAATTGTTTATTTAAATCATGGATGCATACAATATATGTATGGCGCATGAGATATGCTAGTTGGCAGTCCCATGACTATTTAAAATGTGGCAAGTGTGAAATTAATTGGGTGCGAAAGACCCATTTTTTTCCCCAAAATGATTGTTTATCAGAGTTTGTTCTTTTCTTATTATTTTTTCAAGCCAAGAACACATTTAATACCACAGATATTTTATCATTTAAGTGTGTAACATTAGCTATCTATCTGTAATATTAGGTGTTTGAGCATTCTTTCGAAATGTTGACCTCGTGTCAAAATCGTATCCCATATCAAAGACCAACTTAACGAAATTAATCTTTTTCTAAGACTATGCTGCTTTTCTTGTTTACTTGTCTCTTTATTTAAGCTTTCAACGACCTTTCGGTTATATACTACGGCGTTTCCTGGGTAAGTTACCAGGAAAAGCCATCGATATCATTTTTATTTTTTTGGAATGACGCGACCGGGGAACGAACCCGTGCCCACCCTAACCCGAATGGACGCATCTACACCCCGCGGCAGTCTAGTTTTTTTGTTGTTGATTCATATTTAATATATCTCTTTCGCTGCAAAAGGCAATAAAAGGTCTTTGCAAAAAATGCAGATTCGTGTGAGACAGCTCGTGACGAGCTGATTCTCCCGAAATCGTCAATGTTTGCCACCTAGACATTTAATTTAACCATATTTCAAGTTGGACGAAAAGTAGAGTGGTTCAATTTTCAACATGGAAAAGTCAACTTTGTAAAACCGGCAGTTAAAGAGATATCTTAGCAATATCAATATTATGTATAAACCGCCATCAAATGAGCTATACTCTATGAAAATCGGATTAGGGTTCTTACAAATAGTGTAGATTTAAAAAAGGGTTCACATTAGTTTAAGCTAATATGAATCTGCAAAAAGCTCCATTCAAGAAACTTCTATTAAACGTTATACATTTGGAGTAATATTATTAATGCTTAAACTGATCTAAATCTACATGATATGTATTCCCAAACTATTATTATGTTTAATGGTGTTCAAGAATGTTTTCTTTTCGATTTACAGTAGTGTTGGCATGGGGGAAACGAAATGATGGTATGGCTATGACTGTGGTTAAGTCAGATCAACGGGAAGTTAATACGGAACAAAGTTTCCATCCCCCGCCCGGGGATCACGCACCGATAGAACCATTTGATAGTATGGGTAAAACACACCCAAAAGAAAGACCAATACCTGTATACCATTATAATGCAGCCAACGAAAACTCTGCATACCACAGCACTCCAGTACATGGAAGACCTCATCCCTCTTACCAAAGTTTTCAACTAAATGGAAGACCTCATCCCTCTTACCAAAGTTTTCAACAAAATGCAAGACCTTATTCCGCTTACCAAAGTACTCCACTAAATGAAAAACCTAGTTACGCTTATAATAGTACTCCACTAAATGGAAGACCAAATTATGCATACCAACGTCCTGACGCCTTTCCGCGGCCTGTCGATGAACATATCCTGATGAGACCTCCGCCGATGTTGGACGCTGACATGCACTTTGCCGAGGACGTGCATTATAATGTGTACAGGCCTAAACAAGAACGCAACGACTTTCCTCATATTGTGGCAGACCAGCATGTAATGCCACGGCCATCTATTCCTGGAATTCAAAATTACTTTACACCCAATCGAGGCAATGGTAATTTTGTACTCGACCACGATTCTGCATTCAGTAACCAAAATCACAGACCACTAAACTCACGTTCTATGGGCGGTCTACCGTTTAATGGCGATCACAGACCAAGCGGTGCCCCTATCAAGCCAGGAGTTATCATTCTTGCAAATAACGTGTTCATTCACCCTCCAATTGAAACCCATGATGCTCCCAGACCTTTACCATTTAATCCACCGAGTCTTATTCGATTTGATAATGGAAGAGACCACCATGTCAATACTGATCCTATCAAAATTGAAAATAACATTGAATTCGTCGAGATTGCCAAATCCCCGCTCTTCAACAAAGGATTCATGACCACCTCGATAAAGGACTATATATCAAAACCATATACCCACTCGGTTGATAAGGACACTGTTGTAACTTCAATGAAACCTGACGATATCAACACTCCATATACCGTGAACAAAGGTCAATACAACACACTGAATAATATTTACCAAGGTTTACTACAGTCCGCAGTGAAACCGATAATAAAAGAAACCGACGCTCAGTTCCATCCTCTGCTATCGCCCATGACAACACTGACACCAAAAGAGTCGCCATTGTCGCAGAGTATAACTGTTGACCCACCTTCGTCTGCTACTGATGGTAATGCTATAAAGAACCACGTGAAATAATAAAAATGAACATTGGAATTGCAATACTGGAGTCACATAGTTTTAAATCTCCATCTTTACAAATACATTGCAGCAGATGGTTATTGATAACAATAATAACATTTTGCTGATAATTTGCAATATCTCCTTTTGTCAAAATGTTTTTAACGTTATTGAAAAATTGCTACATACAATAATATTTTCAATATATGTTGTTAGATATTTTCAAGTCGTCTGCTGCAAAGTGTCGTATGTGTTAACAATGCGCTTTCGATACGTTATCCCTCGTCGTGATTTCTCCGTTTAATGACTATTATCAGTCCAATTATTGTAGATTATGAAAAGCCTACCCCTACATGTTGTCTAGTCTGGATCCACACGTGTTGCCACTTTGCAACTTTAATGGTTTTATTGAACTGAAATTAATCATTTACCCAGTCTAAAGCAGCTGAAGCAGACGTCTTTTGAAAACGTTGTCTCAAAAAAAGAAAATTGCTCATAACTAGTGATATCTCGTTGTGTATCCTTATCAGCTTTCTTACAAACGACTTGACACCATCCGTTGTATGGTTTTAGCTTGCGAAGAGAAATCACGCGTCTGCATATATATATATATTTATTAGTCAGTGCTTTTTGTATAATAGGTTTTGTAGGGATGTGTGCCATTTCCAACACTATAATATATAAGTTACGACAACAGAAAACTTACTTATTACCCAAGTGTAACTAGCCAGCACTTACACATACCAAATGCACTATAATGTGACAACGAACGAAAAGGAATCCCACACATCTTTCAAAGGCAATTTGCTGTCATTCCAAATAGACAAAATAAATAATACGCTAGTAACACTGCTATGCAGGCGGAATGAATGGCCGAGTCGGGTTAGAACTCACAACCGCAATATGTTTAGTCCTAGTCATTACCGACTAAGGCATTACTTAGCATAATGTTCCTAGTGAACTGATAGCTGAACAAACTTACACCTCACACTATGTTTTGCTTCTTAGTCCGACAGAAGTAGGGTTGAACCTTGACATTTCTGATTCAATTTTTCTTTCGAGGAATCCATTTAAACCATTTGTATGGTCATTAATATTTGTATAATATTATAACAATTATGTTATATAAAATCCAGGATGGACAAATGAACACATGACAAAAAATGGCGAATGAACCCGATATCAAATAAATAAGTTACATTTGCGATGTTTCTTGTAAATGGAATAGGGCAGCGGACTTTTCCGAAGGTACTGTGAACTTGCTCTCTCACTCTCCAATGGGATATATCTTTGCGCAAGCGTCTGTATTTATGCTTGCCAGTTATGGAAACAATGATAGCCCGCCAAGTTTTAAAATACGATGGCTGGGATGGGCACCGAAGACAAATGAAGGCACCAATCTATATTGTCTCTCTCTACCCAATACAGCATTTGTAGACAATATTAAAAAGGCCAACCATTAATCAATTGTCTATCTGGCGTTCATTAGAAGACAATAATCTAGCAGAACTAGAGTCAGAATAATATGACTGGACGGAGGAAATAACGATGAAAACAATCCAACAAACTTCTCTTCCGGTTAACATAGAACTCTCTCCTGTGCCTTATCAAATGATGGTGCAAAAGATGCAACCCGCATAGTACTCGTGCTTGTAACTGCATTAGTAATAGATGAAATACACAGTATGGTGTGAGTGTTCAAAATACAGATTACTGCTAGAAACTAACATCCTAGATTTTCCCTCATTATTGTGGTACTTCAATGGTTGAATATACTGCTGTGTTTTTTTTATAAATGGGTTTCATGTAAGGTAATGAATACAACCATGGACAGACAAAGAAAAAACCAAGCATATTTTAAATCTGATTATATGAAGAAAGATATCGTTTACATATATAATGACTGAACCAGATAATTTATGTTACCATTCGAATAGTTGTTTTTATTTGATGATCAAGCATATTTAACGTATGATGGATGATATAGTATATATACTTTTTAGTTGGTTTTAAATGTAAGAGTACCAGAAGACAAGTTTTACAACGTCAACTAGCAATGAATTTTCATCTTCGCTTCATATTCATCAATCTTAGATTACATTACGTCCTTGTACAAATGGTCTTGAAACACCATCTTGAATCATAGGGGTTACATTTTATTTTAAATATCTTTAAGTTATATATATAGGATCTGACATGAGTTGTCATTTCATGTAAAGTTTGTTTTCTTAAACGAGTTAAAGTTTTTTTGTTATTAAGCGAGCCTGTGGCGAGCTAAATAACAAAGATCTTGGACGAGTTTAATAAAACGGTTTATGAAATGACAACGAATATCAGATTCTTTTTATCACATGACGAAACACACAAAGAAAATCGGGTTTTCCAAAGCTATTTTAATTTCGTCAGTAAACCGTATAACAATGCCTCCAATAATTATGCCGAGGTCATATTTAGCTAAGTTAAGGAGTTTAGTAAAAGTAATAATAAACTAGAAATATCACTGAAGGTGATGAATACCCCCAGCTGGTGCCTGACACAGTAATGTATGAGAAATTC
>JAUELF010179215.1:0-14546 GCA_031471495.1 Clinocardium nuttallii | reverse complement strand
TTCTTCTTTTGTCACAATGTTTTCAAAAAACCGTCTGCTGCAGAGGCGTCAGAAAGCGTCTATATGAGGGAAAGGGTAAAGCATGTTTACTGCCTAATTCAACGTATAACTAAAGGACAACAAATCGGTATTGATTTCCCTCTTTTCTTTATTAATTGAAAAGAATCTGTATGAATTAAAGTACATGTACATGTATATCTATTAAATAAAGAGGTGAAAACATTATGCCAAGTTAATCAAGATGATTGCCTCAATGTTTCAAAGTGTGTCTGGATGAGAGATATGAGGATATAGTTATGTCCCTGGGCTAGGTGATATTTGTGTATGACGTGGCTCTAAAATATTGACCTAATTGTTTAATCATAATGTAGAATGCTTTATCGGTATTTTTGTCACATACTCAAAATATGTTGTTAATTACCTCCCTTTATCAATTTAAGGAATTGAATTTGACTTTATTTGATGTTTTGAAAATATTACATTTCTGATGATATCATTTAATCATATATTTTACATTTTTAAATTATAAATATTTCAAAATAACAAAGTAATGACAAAAATGTTATTTCAATTTTATTTCATATTACCTTGACAATGATTTGATAAAATATTTGATATAGTTCTGATTCTATCTGTGCAGTGGTTCGATCCCGGCTCGGCGTATCTTAAATGGTCGCGAGCTTAGTGGTTAGGAAATCTTTGCGAGGTCACGAACGCTAAACAGGCGGGGTTGGCCTAAAACAAAACTATGTATACATTCAGGGACCTTATATAGATATATATACGGTTTCTGATACATGTAACCAAATCAATCCGTCCCGATATTGAAAATAAAATGCTCCCAGCTTGCTTAATTTCTTGCTCATGAAACTGAGAAACGTCGACAAACGTGTTGACAGATGTGTGTCTTCAATGTTCTGTATAGTCATAGAGAGTTTAATTGTTGTTATCCCTTTCTGACGTCTCAGCTACAGACTACATTTGGACAAAAGAAGAAATTGCTCATAACGAACAATTTCTCCTTTCTTCGTCTGCTTCAGCTTTGGTTAACGTGGGAAAGGGTCGCTGTGGTTATAAGGGTTTTACGCATTATTTGATACGGCTTTCTGACACTTTTCTTAACCCTTTCCCTCATACAACAAATCTGCAGCAGACCACTTTGAACATATTTTGTCAAAACATAGAAAATCTCCATAATTGAATGGATAACCTATGACTAAAAGTGGAAAACAAAGTGGCAAAAGGAGAAATTGCACGCTTTGTGCAATTTCTTCTTTTGTCACTATGTTTTCCAAAAGCCGTCTGCTGCAGAGGCGTCAGAAAGCGTGTATATGAGGGAAAGGGATAACTGGATATATTTTAAAAATGGGTACACGCATATTTCAAGATGACAATTGCCAGCAATGTAGACCAGAATCTGTTTGCGTGTACATGTTGTACAGAACGTAAAAAGTCGCCGGTAGAAGCAACTTTATTCGTATTCGTTTTTCAGATTTCTCATTTGAGGACGAGTTGTTACGTTTACGATTGTTTAAAAACAATTAGTTATGAAACATATTGAAAAAAATTCATGTTTTGAATGTGTTAATGTTCTGTTTGATTAACGTCGTATTTTAGTTTATTTCTTGCTATATAGGATTATTCATTCGTCCTCGATTAGACACGCAGTAGACTCTTATGTCAAAGTACCGTTATAACGACATCAGCCGTCACGCGAGAAACCCCGGTAACAGTGTGTACTCGGCGTAATGTATAGACCCGGATCAGCATAAGCATGTCGTACAGGCTTACCCGGATAGACACGTTTTCCATACTGTTGATTTTCTGTTTCAGGAATCATTACTTTATACCTCTATCCCACTGAGACGGAATATGTGGGCACGGATCAGTCTGCGCGGATAGCGCAGGCTGATCTTGGTCGATAGGCCTACATTGCGCAGAGGCCATACTGTTGGTCTTCTCGCGGGACTGCTTATATCAACATTTATTAACGCCATACTCTCTTGTATGTAGTTACTCCACACTACTGAACGTTGCTGAAAGCGAGAGGTCCCGGGTTCGAGCCCCGGACTGGCTGCATGTTTTTCTCTCCTTGTTACATTGGTGGCCCAATGTGGGGGCTGTGACAGCACTGATTGATCAGTCTAATAGCGCTTGCAGTGCGCTTTATGACATCCTTGGCACTGGAACTCCGAAATTCGGGGACGAATTTCCAGTTAACCAGGGGTGTATGTCACAGTCTTAACTTGTACACAGTTGGAGGTCTACATGTAAGGGGCCCGGTTAGCTCAGTCGGTAGAGTACCTGCCCTGGAATCGAGACGTCCCGGGTTTGAGCCCCAGACTGGCTGCATGTTTTTCTCTCCTTGTGACATAAATAATGTTGAAAACGACGTAAAACCTGCATAAACAAGCATTGACATCGCCCGGGAAACACTTGTAAACCATTATGTATTTAAAAATGAGCAATTTCTCATTTTGCCACAATAATCTTAACTTTATTAAATAACTATGTTGTCATTCATAGAGAGTTTCCTTATGTATAACTATATGTGTTCAAAGCCGTCTGTTGTAGATGTTTTGTATGTGGGAAAGTGTTAAATGTGCCGCCCCGCGAGAAAACCAACAAAGTGGCATCTGCTCTATCCGGTCGACACATTCCGTCTCCGAGTAATAGATGTATAGAGACATGATTTATGAAACAGACAATCCATAAGAGGTGAAACGTGTCTGTCTGCGTTAGCCTGCGTGGTAATGCTTAGGCTGATCAGAGTCAACACTTTACGCAGAGTACATAATGTTGGTTTTCTTTACCTACGGAAAATAAGAAATAACAGTCTATTCAGGTACTAACGGACTATTAGTTTAAACTTATGTTTTCTACATTGATGTCGAAACAAGCTTTTAGCTTACAGTAATCACGCTCGATGTCTGCGTCCTGGAGACTTAACCAGTACTCGCACCGTTTGTGAGGAAAAATCCCAAAGGCAGAATCCGCTCATCACGGGATTCGAACCAGGGACCTTTGGTACGAGAGGCCGACGTTCTACACCTCTGCACCATTGTTCCCCAATTGTTTACTATATTGGTCACTCTGACGAAGCCGATATTTAAACACTGGTCACTGTACATGGTCTCAATGGATTGGAGGTTAATGCCGTTTTCAACCGTATTTCATTTATACAACGGCGGTCATTTCACCGTATGTGTATTTTTCCTGGCTTTTTCGCATCGGCATCCCACACAGAAATATCCCCCAGCTTCCTCCTAACATCGAAAAGGGGTAACCTCTTGTCACAACACTTTTTATCAATCATCGGAGAGAACAAATGGTCGAACACATGACCCATCGATTGAGAGCCCTAGACGTTATCAACTGAGCGGTCGCAGCTGGACTAGTGTTTACCTTAAACTTCGTATCTCATTGGCATCAGAAATTACTTTTAAACAATAATGAGATATGAGCCGTCTCGCGAGAAAACCAACATTATGGCATCTGCGTAATGTATCGACCAGATCAGCCTGGGCTATCCGCACAGACTGATCCGGACCGATACATTCCGTCTCAGGGGTATAGAGTAATGATTCCTGAAACAGAAAATACACAGGAGGCGAACAGTGTATACCTAGGTAAGCCCGTGTGTCATGCTTAGACTGATCAGGGTCGACACTTTACGCAGAGTTCATAATGTTGGTTTTCTCGAAAGACGGCTCATATTTTGATGTAGACGACGTTTAAAACGCTGTGGGAAAAGGAGCAATGTACGAGTTATACCTTTGCCACAATATTTTCAACTGTATGCAATAACTGTTGGGTATTGTTATGCTCTCCAGGGAGAGATATAGTTGTCGCTTTGTACGGATGTCCGTCACACTTTATTTGCATTGAGCATAAATCTAAAACTTGAAATATACATACATATCAATAAGAGAGAGTGCATAATACAAGAACCATAACTTTTAGTGAATCATTTACAAATTATCTCCCTCGTTAGACTTTATATTTCCATGTCAGGACCATAACTCCATAAATACGAAAGATATTTCGATGAAACTTGAAATGTAGATTGATATTAAAGAGAGGAAGTGCATTAGACAAGAACCATAACTCGATAACAAAAATTAACTCACTTGTTTTTATTATTTTCTTTTTTGTCTGTCACACTTTATTTGCATTGAGCATACATCTAAAAGTACTGACTATATTTCAATGAAACTTGAAATATACATACATATAATAAGAGAGAGTGCATAATAGCCAAAACATATAGTGAATATTTTTTAAGTTATTTCCCCTCGTTAGACTTATATTTCAATTTCAGGACCATAACTCCAAAAGTTATTTCGATGAAACTTGAAATGTACATGTAGATAGATATTAAAGAGGGGAAGTGCATTACCAAAGAACCATAACTCTATAATAAATAATAAAAATTAGCTCGCTTGTTTTTATTATTTTCTTTTAATGAAGTCTGTATTATGTAAATAGGTATGATCACTAGTTCTATCAGACAATGCCTATTATCACTTGACAAAGCCCTTATGGGGAGCATCCTTCGCTTCCATCGATTACTTGTTGTTCATAATGTTGGTTTTCTCGAAAGACGGCTCATATTTCGATGTAGACGACTTTTAAAATACTGTGGCAAAAGGAGCAATGTACGAGTTATACCTTTGCCACAATATGTTCAACTGTATTCAATAACTGTTGGGTATTTTTAATTTTTGGATACTTATCCTATTTTCCCCTAGATATTTTAGAAGTCGTCTGTTGCATTTATGCTGTACAATGGAAACGGGTTTAAACTTCCATTAAATCATTTCCCTCATACAGACGTTTTCTGATGAAGACTTCTGAAAACATTATGGCAATAGGAGAAACTTCCATTTGTTTAAATCATTTCCCTCATACAGACGTTTTCTGTTGAAGACTTCTGACAACATTGTGGCAATAGGAGAAACTTCCATTTGTTTAAATCATTTCCCTCATACAGACTTTTTCTGATGAAGACTTCTGCAAACATTGTGGCAATAGGAGAAACTTCCATTTGTTTAAATCATTTCCCTCATACAGACGTTTTCTGATGAAGACTTCTGAAAACGTTGTGGCAATAGGAGAAATTGCTCACGATGAGCATTTTCTCTTTTTGTCACAATGTTTTCAACTTTATTATATAATAATGCTTTCATTCATAGAACATTTTAAAAGACGTGTTAAGCTGGCATGTGTAATTACGGCGTATTGAATGTTTTAACCTAACACATTCTGGCAAATGTGGAAATTGCTCTTAACCCTTTCCCACATGCAGACAGCCAGACACATTTTGATGCAGTATCAGCAGACAACTTTTGAAAACATTGTGGCCAAAGTAGAAATTTCGCATGATGAGCAATTTCTCCTTTTGGGCGCAATGTTTTCAACTTTATTTAACAATTACATGTAAGCTATCTTTTATGGAGAATTTTCATGTTTTTGCCAACATGTTTTCAATGTCATCTGCTGCAGATTAAATTTTGTTGTATGTGGGAAAATGTTAATGATCAAATTTTTCACTTTTTACAATCACTCATAAGTCACCTGCTGCAGGGGTATCAGAAAGTGTCTGTAAAAGGCAATGGTTTCACTCACTGTTTGTCATCCATTCAACATTCTGTTCAAATCTCCTATTCTGAAACCACTTGGATGATTTCAAAATATTTTTATAGGAAGTCTTCATCAAAATTATTCAAAGAATATCTACATAGAATAACGTGATTTCTATTGAAGATATGTTAACCCTTTCCCTCATATAGACACCTCCGCAGCTGACGGCTTTTTGAAAACAAAGTGACAAAATAAGAAATTACTCAAAATGAGCAATTTTCTCCTTTTGCCACAATGTTTTCAACTTTTAGTTATAGGTCATCCATTCAATTATAGAGATTTTCTTATTTTTGACAAAATATGTTCATAGTCGTCTACTGCAGAATTTTTGTATTAGGGAAAGGGTTGAATCAGGGGAGAGATATAGAACCATCATAGTCCTCTTGGTTTATTGACTAGCACCCATCATATTCACAAGTTCATTCCTGTTTTATATTTCAGGGTTCAATGTTTGGAAGATCAGGAGAACATCTAACTCTACGACTACGATCTCTCAGTTTTAAAGCCATTTTGAGACAGGTAAGAGAACTTTATCGTAGAGAACCCCATACCCATATGGTAACTGATGAGTTGAAACTCGGCACATGTCATTGTTGTCATAGGATAGACTCTCTTAATTAGTCCCATAACTCATGCTTGTGTTTGATATTCCTGACATTGAAACTGTTTGTATGCAACCCTCTATCAGATTCCATTCAGTCTAGTTCCCATGTATTCAGTGTCGCCTGCTTTGTCACTTCTTTATTTTCCATCTACAAATATATTTGTCCTGCTTTCACTTGCTGACATGGTGGCACGTTCCATATGTGTTCCTTAAAATAGTTTTGTGACAGTGGAGATATCTAGACAGTCCAAATGTAGCTCATATTCCTTATGTAAATACATGTCAACTGGAATGATTATGTTTATTTTTCAGGACATTGCCTACTTTGATGACCATAACAACAGTGTTGGTGCCTTGACAACAAGATTAGCCACAGATGCAGCTCAAGTACAGGGGGTAAATGTGCTATCCTGAATTATCTCTTTATTTGAATGATAGTACAGGGGGTAAATGTGCTATCCTGAATTATCTCTTTATTTGGATGATAGTACAGGGGGTAAATGTGCTATCCTGAATTATCTCTTTATTTGGATGATAGTACAGGGGGGTAAATGTGCTATCCTGAATTATCTCTTTATTTGAATGATAGTACAGGGGGGTAAATGTGCTATCCTGAATTATCTCTTTATTTGGATGATAGTACAGTAATATGTGTATTATTTGCTTCCCTCCTGTGGACTCAGGGTTGCGGGGAGTGTGTAGTCTTTGCTTCCCTCCTGTGGACTCAGGGTTGCGGGGAGCGTGTAGTATTTGCTTCCCTCCTGTGGACTCAGGGTTGCCGGGAGCGTGTAGTATTTGCTTCTCTCCTATGGGGCTCAGGGTTGCGGGGATATCCTTACGATTGATGCATTGTAGTCAGGATAAATAATACCGGAAGTACTGTCAATTTAAACAGGAATCGCCATGATATAAATACAATACTGTAGAAATGGCCGTATATCACCATTCAAACGAACAATGCCAGTATAAACTGTTAGGAATCCTGTTCAATATCATAAGCATGACAGAATATTGCTTATCTAAAATAATTACCTTTTTTCTTTCATTGTATTTTCAAAAATGTCTGTAACAATGACGATACGAGAATCAGGCTGGTAATTCATAAACTTTTTCCGACACTTCCAAATGGAACCAACCAAAACGATAAAGACATAGACAGCAATGATGATATTTAGACAGAAAAAAAAGTCTACGTACCCAGCAAGAACAAAATATTGCGTGTCGACATTAATTACCTTTTTTCTATAACATTTCCATATATGCAAACATAAAGATGTGGAAGTCGAATAGAATTTAAGCAGTTGTTACTTCATATGCTAATCCATTAACTTCCAAATAAACCATGACGAAAACAAAACCATAAACAACAATGTCGATATTAAGACAGGATAAAAACGTCTTTTCTTCCTAGGTTGCTCTTTGTTAATCAAATATTTCATAAAATGATTGTGTGTCTTGTCCAAGAAGAAACAGTCGAAAGCGTTTCGTGTGAATCTTTGGTTATTTTGAAATAAAATAAATTGTAAGATTGTATGAGTGTCTTCAAATAATTAAACGGTTTGAATTATCTGATTTCAGCATATAAATTGACTGAATAGGAGCTATTCACATACGTAAAATGTAATGAATGAGTTGAAATTTAATTCTAAACAATTTTACCCGAAACAGACTATTTGTGACGCCTCTGTATTAGACGAATCTTCTCTTATAATTGTTTGAATACTTTTTTAAAATTGAAACATAATTTGCAAGGAACTTAAAACGGTGACAAATGAATATGATGAGAACATTATTATCATTCTGTGTAAGTCAGGTTGTAAGTGAACTGTACCACCTGCAATAGTATTCCTTACAACTCGTATTTCTACCAAATTGTGTGTGCGTTATCAGTGCTCCATTTTGGTCACAGTATTCAGTCTAAAAGAGCATAAATCTTCCTACCTGCCAGAAATAAAATTTGCATACGACCGTGAGACAGTACGAAAATTTGCATACTGCCGTGAGACAGTACGAAAACTGTCGCATGGTCACGTGGTACAATTGTTTTGACAGTAAAAATAGCAACTTGTTGTCAATGGGAGTTTTATATGGACAATGAAAATTATAATAATGAAAATATCACATGGGTGATGTGAGGTATAATAATACTATTTACTAGCTATACTCTATAACTGACTACGTGTAAATATAGAACGTTACATGACTATGACCTATAAAAGTGACAACAACTACATATGAGCCGTTCCATGAGAAAAAAACCAGTATGGTATCTGCTTAATGCATCGACCCAGGTCAGTCTGCGCAGTCCGCGTAGGTAATCCGTGTCGACACATTCCGTCTCAGAGTGCTGGAGGTATAGAGCAACGGTTTCTAAAAGAGAAAATCCACAAGAGGCGAAAAGTGTCTGTTTAGGTAAGCCTGCGTGGAACACTTAGGCTGATCCGGGTCTATACTTTACGCAGAGTCCACCATGTTGATGTTCTAGTAATTCGACTCATATGTATATTTATCATCACTACATTGTATGACCTAGAAGAAACTTACTAAATATATATATTTATACTGACTACATTGTATGACCTAGAAGAAACTTACTAAATATATATATTTATCATCACTACATTGTATGACCTAGAAGAAACTTACTAAATATATATATTTATACTGACTACGAACCTAATGTTAACCGTGACATTGAAATGATTAACATTAAATATATGAGTTAGCTCGTTCCGTGTCGAAATTCCGAAAATGGACTATTCCGTGTTCAAAATCGGACGACTCTATTATTAATGTAACAAAGGAAATCAAAGCTGATTTCAGGTGAAATAGGTCGTTACGAAACTGTATTGTTTGCAAAATAAAACCTCAATATTGTCATTGGCGCTGTATGAGTTTATACGGACTAGCATTATAACTTGATACTGCCATATTTCTATCATGTCTTCAAACTGAATCTAGAATTTCGGGCTAACATATGTTCAAAGCACTGTCCATTTAACACTAAACTGTTGTGTATAAACGTTATCCACTCAAAGAGAAATATCACGTGTCAACAAAGTGACCCGCTATGAAAACACAGCGCACTTCAGTGACGTACCGGAAGTCACTTAAACCTGTACTAACTGCCAATTGGGAATTATTTATTTTATCAAATTTCTTAAATATTCCAGCGCAAATGGATTTCTCTTGTTTTTGGATATATTGAATTAATCCCCTCTACGGCATCACAATTTTTTGACACTTTTGGCGGACAGAAATATTAATGGCTTCTTGATTGATTAAGATTCTACTTCGTTTCCAAAATCTTTTATTTAAAGTTACAACGCAGACCGATGCATTTTTCTAAACTGCATACAACATTTTATATTGTAATGTATTCATTCGCCCACCGAGATACTTTTGACACTCACAGAAGATGAGTTTTGACTATTTGAAATCGCATGGTTTACCATTCTGAAACTGTGTAGCTTTGTGACTTTGTGACTTTAAAATTAGTATTAGAATGATATAAACAATGATTGATGATTGATGATTTATCTTTTGTTACAGGAATATTACATATTACATATTTATATATATACGGTCACAATACACCAATACATTCCTTCTTTGTTTCCATGTAAATCGAGAAGTTTCAGCCCTCAATTATCACACTTTCGATGCATTTCTCATATAGAACGTCATATATCTTTGAAAAGAGTTCAAACAATAACATTTTAAAAGTGACAAAATGGATTGAATATATAACACCGAATTTAAATCCAGTGCATCTTATATACATTTACAAGGAATTTAAATCCAGTGCATCTTATAGACATTTACAAGGAATTTAAATCCAGTGCATCTTATAGACATTTACAAGGAATTTAAATTCGGTGTTATATATTCAATCCATTCTGGTGATGATATACACTCATTTCTACGCAAACATTTGTTTTAGCTATCCAAGCAATTCAATTTTCAACTGCTCTTGCATAAAAGGAAAATATATACATTTAGTTACTTATTTCCAAATCATGCTATTCCCTTTTCTTCATACAACAATTCGGCAGCGGACGACTTTGAACACATTTTGTCAAAACATAGAACATCTCTATAATTAAATGGATAACCTATTACAAAAAGTGGAAAACATTGTGGCAAAAGGAGAAATTGCACGTTCTGTGTCACTTTGTTTTCAAAAAGCTGTCTGCAGAGGTATATTCGAAGTCGTCTGCTGCAGAATTGTCGTATGAGGGAAAGGGTTAAACTAATCCTTCCCAGCGAAATAGTTTTGAAAAAAGTATTGGTAAAGAAAACATGTACTCAAAATCAGCAGTATTTCATTTTACCATACTCTTGTTGGATTTTTAAACTCGTATATCAAAAAGTCTTCTTAAATTAGTAGACGTTGCACTTTTTCTTCAGATATTTCTTAAGCAGACGATTCAGAAATGTGTTATCAGGTAATCTCGATACAGAAAATTATTTGAATCAGTGTGAGCCCGACATCTGCATATATACATTTTTTCCACCTTTTGTCAATTCACTCATTGTATATATATTGTGCCAGCAACGTATGTACATTTATTACATAACTTGCACTCCTGGAGTGGCATAAAGCAGTGACATAAATACCATATGTAACTAGTTACATAAATAGCCGAATCACAGCACGTGTGCTGTTTTTGTATTCATACGTGACGTAGTGTGACGTCACTTTAAATGACAGCAATATTGTTTACAATTGTTCTGAACTTCGGCATTTATTAAAAATCTCGATAAATGAAATGTTATAAGTGCATTGTTGCTAATTGTGTTTAAAAGCGAAGGGTTATTGAAAGGGACTACTTTTTACACTGGAAGTATGCATTAGAAGTTCGGGGTGAACTTCGGTCACTGGAAGGTTAAAGATTGAACAAATCTATTTATGGTGTTATGTGATAAATAAAATCTTACATTCGTGCTTATTTGTTATTGCTTTTTTGAAACTGGTCGACTGTATTTTCATAAAAACAATAACAAAAAAGCTCTCATGTAAGAACCTCTATGTATAGTGTACTGTATTTGATTTGACGATGAACCATAAAGTATAAAGCTTATATTCTGTTATGTTCTGTTTGATAAGTAATTAATAAAAAAAAATCCCATTATAGCTGCGGGGAGATCAAAGGTTTCAATTTCTAAAATACATGTATACAAGATTAGTTATAACTCAGAATGAACATGTACATCAGAAAAAAGCATAGTCAGAACTGTATTGATTTTACATTTGTGTTTTGTGATAATTATCACAAAGTCTAAACGGGCGGAAATAGACAGTCGTTAACCAAAACCACATGTCAGATTATTTCATTTCTTCAAGTGTGAGTTTCTTCGCAGTTTTCAACATTCTTTCAATTATATTCAACATTTAGCTACCAGTACTACTGGTCCATATGTCCTAACACCAGCGAGTCATTTGTAATGCTAACGCCAAGGAGGATAAACAATTACTACCACTTTTTAAAGTCTTCGTTTTAACCTTGTTATGACCCAGCCGGGAATCGAACGGCAAGACGAACCTTCGACAAACCGCACCCGAGACGGACGCTCCACCACTAAACCACCAGGACATTATTGGTTCCTTATGCGCCTAGAGATAGGGGCTCTCTGTCAGCAGTAAAGACTCTGGTGAATCTTTGCATAGTCTTCACTGTGTGCTTATTTGTACTATGGACACTGGTGTAATTTCTAAAGTAAAGCCCTACTAGCTTTACGCCGAACTATCTTTAAATAATGCCATTATTTGTCAGGGTTAGTATGACCACAAGTCATTTGAGCCGTTCCAAGGGAACATGATGGACTCTGTGTAATTATCGATCCAGATCAGCCTGCGCATTCCGGGCAGGCTAATCTGGGCGAAAAGTGTCTGTCCGGCTTATTAAACTGATCCGAGTCCACAGTGTTGGTTTGCTCGTGGCACGGATCATTTGTTGGAAGATAGAGTTGCTGTTGTAGATGTTGCTGTCTTCGCAAAATAAGATATACGCATGTGCGACATTCCACGAGAAAACCAACTTGTTGATTATGCATATTATGTTGCTCATTTGACGAAGATGAGAACGACCCCGAATCGATAGACGAGGTCCATTTGTATAAACCACTCAAGCCATTGAAACAACTTTGTTCTAGTTCTTTTTCGGCAAAGTTCATGAGTTATTCTGCTCGCTGCGGTTTTGGCTTGTCAGGCACTATGGGCATTTTCTCCTTTCGTCACAATGTTTATAATAGTCGTCTGATGCAGAGGCGTAAGAAAGCGTCTGCATGCAGAAAATGGTTAACTTAACTTGTCAAAAATGATTACAAGCAATGAATTAGAAATATTCTATTCTATTACAGAGCTATTTTTCTTGCACTTTTCAGAAGAATGTAGAGTGAAAGTAGAAGTTCGGGTGTGGGTATGTCAGCTGTCAAAATGGCAAAGCATACATCAGTATTATTATTAAACCCGTTCAGACTGCCAGAAAAATGCAGAAGATAAATTTCGGTGAAAATGTTGGAAAATCGTATTAATGAAGTATAGTTTAGTTGAAATCAGTGTGGCTAAAGGAGAAATTACTTGTTTTGAGCAATTTTTCAATTTGTCTCATTTTGTTCAAGTGTCATCTAATGCAGCAGCGTCAAGTTTACTTTGTCGAAAATTAAACAAGGAAATAATTAGAGATATTATGTTCTATTCCATACACATCCTCAATCCAAACGAACAAAGGACGTGTTTATGTGCTATGTCGTAGTTATGACAAAACATACATCGCTATTTAATTTGTCGAAATACCAAAACAAGCTATGTATTAGTGATATAGTGTATTCCGTTCCTAAAACATCCTGTTTATATTTCGTTTATTTGTTATTATTCCAGGGGACATCAACAGAGATGATCGGATAAAAGAATAGAGAGAATCAATTCCGACACACCAGTGTATTTAACTAACGCCACACTGCGAGTCGTCTTCCACATCGCCGCTCATTGATTACAGATATCGGAAAATGCCGGAAACACACGATGTTCCGACGTTTACAAATTCGGCGAGAGCGGAGATTATTGTGATCCATCATTGTTTTAACCGTCGTTACAGAGATTTTTCAGTGATTGCTCGGAATACACGTGCATTTATGCTGTAGGCGCTTTTATTTCCTATAAATTTGAAGGATTATATTTTTCTTGGATTTGGATGCTTTAATTCAGCCTTACTTGCAGATAAAAGAAATACAGTGGAGTTATAAGTGTATATTTATTCACTTAATAATTGTGAAATTATATTGGGGGAAAGAGTGCGTGGATTTATTTAATCACAATTCGTTGGAAAATAATTCGATGAAGATATTTGTGATCGGAATAAAGTCATCATTTCTTTGGGAAAATAATTTATAGATCGATTTCGAGCAACATTATGACTATTTTGTTGGTGATTTATTTGCAATTAAAGCGATAAGAAAGGATTTTCTTCGCCGCAATGAAGTTCGGGCCGATGACGAATATGTCTTCGTACAGCAAGTACAGTTTGCATTTATTACTGGTAGGCGTGTTTTTGTGGCCAGGGTGGCAGTGTTTCACACAACCGATTGTCAAACAGGACGTGGTGCTACAGATTATAACTCAATTCCAATCATCAACCGAACATGCTTATGACACCGCCCACGTGCTGACCAAGACAAAAATCCACCGAGGATGGGGTCCGACCTATAAACATTTACGGGAACATTTTGACATCAATTCATGGCTAAATTTCACGGATACGGCGAGCCCGTCGGAGATACTATCACTTTTTTGTACGGGAATATTTACGAAACATGTGAATACAATCGCCATTGTAAAGCACGCAATGGCCACCCCGGCCTCCTATAATTATATCATGCAGTTAGCCCAGCACTTGGGATACCCTGTGATAAGCTGGGACCCGAATTATGCTGGAGCCCTACAGGTAAGTCACGTGTTTCATATTTGCTTCTTACTTATCCCAAGACCTAGCCAACATTCGTCTTTTTACCACAATGTCTTCCCTTTATTTCAATCTCTCAATGTTACCCTTGTTGATTGTTTTTAGTACCACATCGTATGGTTAAGGGAACGAATAATGAAAACAGTGGTGAAGTGGTAGAATTGATTGATTGGGGTTTAACGCCGTTTTTAACAGTTTCTCAGTCATAACACGGCGGCCAGTTCACCTACTCATGTGTTTCCTGGTTGTCTCACACCGTTACAACACACAACATTCTTTCCAAGCAACTGGCTGCTTTTCCACATAGACTAAGCCCATTGGTGAAAGACAAATGA
>JAUELF010178996.1:0-14547 GCA_031471495.1 Clinocardium nuttallii | reverse complement strand
GGGGGGGCATTTATATGTTCCTCAGAACAGTTTCTGTTTGCTTTCACGAAGCACAACCATAAATGTGCATTTTGGAAATTGAAATGAAGATGTATAGCCTCAATAGTTATAACACTTCCACTGCCGAAATTCACAAAGTCGACTCTTCCATGATGGAAATTGGACCAGTCCCATTTTTATACAACATCAAACTTGATGGTATATCTAAGTGGCAATCAATGCATACTTTAGGGGAGACAACTCGTTACGACCTGTCGCATCTGAATTTACATTGTTTGCAAAAGCATTGAATTGCCTGTCGCAGTGAAAGGGTTAACTCTTGTCCAACTCCGTGTACTTGTTTTCCTATAGAGCTTAGTTGAGCCATTGGTGCGGGGTTTCTAGGAACAAGGCACTTTGCTGTTTTAATATAACTACGTTCAGAAGTCAGAAGCGTAGTCGAGATTTCCACATACGAGCTTAATGCCCTCCTTTTGCCAATCGCGGGTGTGTTGATTTTCACATTAGAACCATGCATGACTAAACTGGTGGGTGATCCCCTTTACGGATTAAGTATGACATAATTTCGTTCGCCATTCACGAATCAACTCGGGTCAACGGATACTGACCCGGGGTCTAATGTCGAATGGGGCAAAAGTCGTAAAAGGTTCTTCGGGTACCTGTGGAATTTGTATGACCACCAATTAACGACACAACAAGTATTCATTTTGCTGATTACTACCATTAAAGGGGCCGAACTCCAGATGGAGATCAACACATTGAAATGGTGAATCTTCTGAAGATATTGTTATAATGACAACTAAGTAAGTTATACTTAGTTCAAAACTATTTTGACAGTTAATGTTGAGAAACTGTCAATTGAAAGTCATGACAATGTACACAATTTGCCCTCTGACTTGGTATGACAACCCAGTAAAAATGAAGTATACAATATCGATATTAAGATGTTTATGGTACTGAAAGGTGAAATTATTACTCTAATTTTATCCCAGATTATGATTCTAATATTTCAAGACAACTTTTGAACATTTTAACAACTTTGATTATAATATATATTTTCTGGAGTTCATCACCTTTAATTGCAAACATTTCTATTACACCTACTCACACCCTCGACTGACTGCCTGACTGACTGGGGATTCAGGAAGCTTACATCGAACTATCAAAGTACTCATAATACTGAAAATCGGGTTCACATAAAAACCAACATATTTAATATGTTCAAAGATATTGAAAGTACAAAAAAAACATGGACAGTGGTGTGTTACGGGTTACGATCAATGATAATGGGCAATCATTCTGTTTAACTGTGTTTCATTTAGCTGTCGATGCGCCATAAAACAATATACATTCATTCATTTACACATTAATTGCAAAAGGGTGAAAATAGAAATTGTTTCTAATTAAAAGAAATGTATTATTAATGTGTTAAGTGTTTACGGTCCACATCCGTTGAAATATATGAGCCGTACCACAAGAAAACCAACATTATTGACTCTGCGTAATGTATCGACCCAGATCAGCCTGCGTACGGAACCCGTCACTGTATGTCGCTAAGCATTTCCCCGATCAGGTAAACCTGATAAGAAAACCTTTCGCCACACTTGTTTTCGCAAATCAGAAAAAGTTTTGCCACTTTAAATAATGTTCGCAGATATATGTATAGAGTATTTTATTTAAATGATTCCTGAAACAAAAAATCCACAGGAAGCGAAAGGTGTCCCTCCGGGTTAGCCTGCGCTGCATGCTGAGGCTGATCCGGTTCGATACTCTACGCAGAGTCCACACTTTTGTTTTTCTCGTGAAACGGCTCATTTATTACGACCACAATAGTTGGTTAAGTTGCTTGCAATTGAACCCGACTAAACAATAAATATATTTGTATTTACAGGTGGTTTAAAAGCACTGCGTGTCGATCATCTCTTTTTTAAACCGATCATGCGACTAAAAGCTTTCCATTATGTCTCAACATTTTAAAACCCATTACGCTGCCAGGGCTGCCCTGCAGCTTGGTAATAATCAATATGAAGGCCGTCGCGTGAGAAAATGTACATTGCGGACTCTGCTTAAAGTATCGACCCGGATCAGCCTAAGCATGCCCCACAGGCGTACCCGGATAGACACTTTTCGACTCTTGTGGATTTTCTCTTTCAGGAATCTTACTATATACATCTATCCTCATAAGACGGACAGCGCAGGGTGATCTGGTCGATGCATTACGCAGATGCATTTTGGGGCATTTCGGGGCATTTCGAGAAAAAAAATGTGTAGGCACGTGCTTACAGTGCCTAAAGGGAGCTACGCCCCTGGCTGCAATTATTCATGATGCTGATCGCAATAGTAATGTTAAACTCTATTAATTCCAATATTTAAAAAAATCATAATTCTAGTCTGAATGTATACAAAATGTTAAAATCTGAATATATATGTATTAATATCTCAAACATATCTTCAATTGTCATAACAGTATACAATATTTTCACTTATTTTCAAAAGCATATGATACTATACAAGTTCTAGATTCAAATGTATATGTATGGATTTTAATATGTTCTTTTTACCCGGTTATATTGCATAATCAAAAATGGCGACTGGACAGCGCTTGGAAGGCTCACGAAAAGATTCAGCTGTTTATCTCAAACAAGTTTAATCCACTTTGTTTTAAATTCTGGAGCATTATAGCATAATGACTAAACATGTTTTAAATCACAACATAATAGAAAAAACAAAAAAACTATGTTACCTTTTTAAAAAAAAATATATCCACTTCTCATTTCAGTACATGAAATGAAATAATTTGGAAAACAAACAAAATGATGAAATGTGCATTGAAGGATATTTAAGTATTTTCTTTATACAAGTAACCTACATCTAAGATAAATGGCAACCATATACTAAATACTTAAAGTAATTATCATCTGTGACTGAATTATTACTACTCTGCATTTTCAACCATATGTGTTTTGACTACCCTGTTTTTTCTATCGTATGGGTTTTGACTACCCTGGTTTTTTTTACCATATGGGTTTGACTACTATGACAAAAAGTGACCATATGGGTTTTGACCATATGGGTTTTGAATGTCCCCCATGTCACCAATCTCAGCAGAGAAGCCTTCCATTCCCTAGGCATGTTCCCACATTTGCTAATGTTGGTATTCAAATAGTCAGGGCTTAATCAGGACGTAATACTTGGAGTAATTGAACAGGTTGCTGATGGCGATCCTGTCGTTTCGTTCCGGCAAGGAATGGTTGTCGATGCTAAGAAGAATGATACACCGATGTGTTTTGGTAAATGTTGGTACATTATCGTGAGACGTTATGCACTGCCCCATCAGTTTACCAGTCCATCTTAAAATGTTCCATAGCAACCGGTGATGGATATACAAGACGTTATCATGAATTGGTAAAGGACATTCCCAGTAAGACCAAACGTGTTGATGTGCGCTGATATTTTCATCCAGACTAAAACACTTGTGATTGCAAAAGCTTTAAACTAAATAAATAAAAATGAAAATGTGTTTTGTCGATTGTACAGTTGAATGTCTACGTTGCAAGATGACCAATGATAGTGTTCGGCCATCTCAGGAATGATTTCGGGTGATTCTTGATATTCAAAAAACATTTCAGGTTTGGACTCGTCAACCAAATATATTATGCTTTAGTATGACCAGTGATGCTCCTTTTTCGCGAATTTCTCTTGATGCGTCATTTCAGAGATGAGATTGAAGGAGCTAAATTGTGCTCGGATACAACAGTTAATCTACATGTCATTGAAAAAAATGCCCGTTTTCCATTCATTCCATGTTTACAGCACTTGGCAGGCAGCCAACTTCGAAAAATAGATTATTTACTATGACCAGGGGCTAAAATACATATCTATGCCTCTCTCTATATATGTATTTATCTAGATTAAAAACCAAGAACACATAAATAGAAAGCACCTATTGATACATATGTATATTATATTATTGAACACATTTTTACCTACCTTTTATCACATATAACTGTTTTCAAAATATCTTCAAGGGAATAAAGACACTATTAACTTAATACTCGGTCCGGGACGACCTGCTATACGTTGTGCGCGTGCGCGAAATTAATTGACAAAGAATCCAATGCGCCTTAACACATGTAAGAGCTTTTTATTATTTTATTGAGTTAACCCGTTTTTTAATTGATCGAGTGATTTACAATTACGAATTGGCAGACAGCTATATATATCTTCCTTACAAGGCTACTGCACACAACATGCGCTCGTTTCGTGGTTAAGTAAAATCAATATCTTTCAAACGGTTATGCAATTCATATAAACGCGACACATTACCGTATGGAGTAATTATTGCCTTTTTTTTTTCAAGCATTTGAATATGTGTAATATAGATTATTATTTGTCCGAAACATATGCATACGAAGAGGTTTATAAACATTGTTGAAAAAGAGAACTCACTCGAAACGAGATATTTATCCTTTTACCACAACATTTTCAATTCTTTATTATCGAATAATTTCCACCTATCAAGTGTTAACATCTTTTCTTAAGTTATTTCTTCAACAAAGCAGACAGCCACACATGGCAAGATATCTCTTCTTGCTCATGTTTGAGAGATCTCTTAATCTTATAGAGAGATATATCTCTAGGTTAGATATATATATTTACATCGAATAAATAGTTAAAACAGCTAGCCATAGACAACTCTTGAAAAGATTAAATCCATTTGCCGCAAAGGGTCGGGCATTATAGTTTTTAACAAGTGTGTTATACTACATGTATACTTTAAACACTATAACACACAGGTATTAACCGTTGTTGACATTATGTTTGAACGGTCGTCATTATTGCCGTATGTCTGACCCTATAATATTATGGTATGAACATGTAACTCCAGACTATAATCTGTAAATACGTATCTAAGGCTACTCAAGACTAAAGTCGTCTGTAAAGATGTATCTAAGGCTACTCCAGACCAAAGTCGTCTGTAAAGACGTATCTAAGGCTACTTCAGACTAAAGTCATCTGTAAAGATGTATCTAAAGCTACTTCAGACTAAAGTCGTCTGTAAAGACGTATCTAAGGCTACTCTAGACTAAAGTCGTCTGTAAAGATGTATCTAAGGCTACTCTAGACTAAAGTCGTCTGTAAAGACGTATCAAAGGCTACTCCAGACTAAGGTCGTATGTAAAGATGTATCTAAGGCTACTCCAGACTAAAGTCGTATGTAAAGACGTATCTAAGGCTACTCTAGACTAAAGTCGTGTGTTAAGACGTATCTAAGGCTACTCTAGACTAAAGTCGTATGTAAAGACGTATCTAAGGCTACTCTAGACTAAAGTCGTCTGTAAAGATGTATCTAAGACTACTCTAGACTAAGGTCGTATGTAAAGACGTATCTAAGGCTACTCCAGGCTAAAATCGTCTGTAAAGATGTATCTAAGGCTACTCCAGACTAAAATCGTATGTAAATAATCTAAGGCTACTCCAGACTAAAATCGTCTGTAAAGATATATCTTAGACTACTCCAGACTAAGGTCGTATGTAAAGACGTATCTAAGGCTACACCGAACTAAAGTCGTATGTAAAGACGTATCGAATGCTATTCCAGATTAAAATCGTCTGTAAAGACGTGTCTAAGGCTTCTCTATAAAGAAAAGTTCCACTCTTACATCTGACACGCTGCAACTGTAACGCCATGAAGAGCTCGACTCTAGATCAGACAAGGTGGGGGTAGACTGGTCTGTTTAATATCTCTACTAATTAACCAAACACTTTTTTGTGCTTAATCAAACAAACAGGGACCTTTTTATTTGCAAACCAAGAATATGTCACTTCTAAAACCATTTGGCAACACTTTAATGCTTATCTTAATTGCAAGCTTGAAACTATACAATCCAAACTGCGAAAGAGCTATTTTTTGCACAACATCAGGGTTTTACATGTAGATGCATCTATTCGTGAGACAAGTGAAAACATAATTTATTTCAGACAATGTTATATGTATCGTCGTCTTACGTAATGAATTATTGTTAAAGTCGTCTGCTTTGAAAATATATCAATTTTACAAACTCGTCTGCTGCAAATGCGCTCTGTAGCAGGGACATATAGAGTTACCGTTTTTATTGTACACTATTTTATTCAACCCTTCACCATATATACTGCAGCAGACAGCTATGGACAAATTTAGCTAAAATTAGGGAAATTTCTATAAATATGAGAATAAAGGGGAAAACATTCGGTAAAAGGGAAAACTGACTCATTATTCGCAACTTCTTCCTTTGTCACTAAGGGTTCATTTTAGTACCCAGTATCGTCTTTATTTCCAAACCATGGGCAACTTAATAACTTAATAACTGCCAGATGATTCTAAAGAGTTCACTCAAAGGTAAGTATCATGGCAAAGCGAAGTTTATTATTTAGCAATAGATCTACCGTTCTGCATAATAGAAAGCCGTAAGAGTATTCTCCCTTTGTCATAACCAAATCCTTCAGGTCATGTGTTATGCAGATTGGAGAGACGGTGTGTCACATACAACAATTAAGATTTTGACCCTATCAATTCCCTTTAAGACAGAAACTAGCAACGCCAGATAGGTTTTAGATAGTCTGAATCTTAAATGCGGGTACTATTCTGTGACCAACTCTTCCTATGTGTTAAGCTCATCCCTGGGAATGAACCAAGCTATATTGTGATCGCACAATCCCAATTGAAAGAGCTGAAAATAGAAAACAAACTATAAGACCATCTCCAGATCCACTGACCCAATATTAACTTATTTCTCTATCAAACTTGCTCTGCTGTGCAAGATGGCAAGCCGAGCTAAACAATAGTTAGATATTTCTCCTAAACCACTGGCGAAATTTCAAATAAATTTCACTACTGGCCCTTCAATGTGTAACGCGCGTAATATAGGAATGTAATGGTCTTGGCTGTTGGAAGATTAATGCCATATAAATCTTTACCACATTCTAAAAATCTTTATATAAACACGTTATTATTCAATATATTGAATGAAGTTAAAAACATCGTGGCAAAATGAGCATTTTTTACTCTAAAAGCTAGTCGAGAAGTTTCTGTGGGTGCATGTGTACTTGAGTTAAATCACTTATCCCCTGTAACTGCTGGACCAATTGAGGTGGAATTTCATAGGAAGCATCGTATCATTGTCCGTACTAAAATGACTTCAAGCCAGGTTGATTGGTAAGGAACGTGGTCATCAACGGGACTATTTTGCATTATTTCGTTTAAAGAAAATTCTCCTTCAAAAATATTCTGCTGCTTTTCAGGGCGGGGCTGTTTTGTCTGACATGGCAATATGGTTTTCTTTTCTGCATCATGCAGTGCTCTTGGTTGGCATATTTCCTTTCAACACGATGTTTTAAAACAGAGTTAAAAGATATAAGCATAGTGAACTGATTATGGTGTTAGTCACGATGAATGAAGATTGCTGACTGGCTTATCTCAGGCATGTTTGGCTGGACAGTGGAATTAGAGAGGAGCCGTGTAGACCGAGTTAGGGTCTTGTTACACTTGCTAACAGTAAAGATTCAGGTGAGCCTTTACAAAGACAGTCACAGCATATCCAACAGTGTCCCCCTGCATATGAGCATAGATTATAGAATATGAGTTATCGACCAAGATCCGACTGATCCGGGCCGACACATTATGTCTCAGGGGGATTGAGGTATAAAGAAATGATTCATGAAACAGAAAATCCACAGGAGGCGATGTCCACATTGTTGGTTTTCTCGTGAAAGCTCATATAAACCTGACATCTATGTAAATTATAATGAAAACAAAACAAGATTGTAAAGATTTATTCATGTAAAGAGTCTCACTCTGTCTGATGCGGCTCATGTCATAATAACAGGGAAAATCAAATTAAAGTAATTATTACACATGTGAACAAATATCTTCCCGCTTTCACAAACATATACAAATTGTTTTGAAGAAATGCCCAGACACTGTCTTTGATTCATTTGCAAAAAGCGAAAAGTCACTGGTATTAAGGACCACCCTCTTAAAGTAGCATTTCACAAGTGGCTATAAGACAAGAAGAGGTGAATTTATTACTTGATAGATTCAATATTCAAAAAAGCAATTTACATTTATCAGGATTTAATTTTCTATTTTTACTTAATAACCCATTGGAAATGTTTTATTTCTAAAAAGATTTACAATTAAAAAGAAAACAAAAAAAAAGGCAATACTTACTGCAAATTGAAATAATTGAGTTAAAATTAAATCAGCCTAAAATAACCGGAAAGATAATATATGAATCATAATTTTCGAAACGTGATCTGACTTTCTTTGTCAAAGAGCTTCGAATGCTGCATTGTATTAGTGGATAAAGAAAAATGGCACATACAGCATTAACATATCCAATACTTTCCCCTAGTTTCGACAATGCGGAATACAGCAGATGCTAACGGTATTTTGACAGCCATATTCAACTGATTGTACACCGTACAAAATATTGACTCATCGTACTTCAATACCTCATTTGAAATTATATAAATTATTCTTCTACTACGTATAAATCAAAGACTGTCAATACAGTTTTGGTACCGCCAAGAAATCTCGCTAGTCGAGAGTTATTTCTAACGAAGTTCTAATGTTTTCTTGTGTGTTTTGCATCAGCAGTTTTGTATACTTTAGAATCACGAACGTTGCGTTGTCCTTCTTCTTCTTGTAATACTCTTCAAATGCTCTTATAACTGATTTTGCACTTTCAGAACTTTCCATTTGTTTAAAACGTAGAAGACGTAAATATACGTATTTTTCTTTGTTAATGATGCAGTATACAAAATAGAAGTAGGCAAACGACACGTCATCACCAGAGATACGTCCGTTGGTTTCAATATGAATTTTCAGCGGCTCTACAAGACAATCTTTATGTTTGAAGTCGTACCAATACACTTTGCCGTCTCTTTTAGCTTTTCGCCCATCTAAAAACTTCTCAAGAATGTCTCTAGCATATTCAAGCTTGCCCTGTTTCACGAGGTATGCTGCGTAATCAACAACACTCTCGCTAGACTTTTCATATACCGCTTTAAAGAGATCCTCTGCCTTTTTCATGTAAGCTTCTTTCATCTCCTGTGCCAGATGTGGGATATAAGAAGATGCATGGAACAAACTTGCTAAAGTCTCTCGTTCATACTCAAGCTCTGGATATTCATCGGATAAACCGACGGCAGCTTCGTATAAACGTAACCATACAATATGCAGAGTTGGTACAGCTGCAAGAATACGTTGAAAGATTTGTGACAAGGAAAATCCTTGCCTTATTGGTTTGATTATCGTATAATAGTAGGTCAATATATGTCTTACATCTTCCTTGAAAGATGGCCATACTATGTTTTCTTCCAGGTCGGCATAGTCATCAAAAAGGCTTTCACAAGTCAGAAAATAGTTTTTATTTTTCTCTGCAATTTCAAGAGTTCGGGTTTGGTCTTTGTGGTTCTTAAACTCAGCCATGTCGTCTAAAAGAGGGGCGACCATTTGTCTAAATGGTACCGTTGTATTATGGTGTACAAATGATTTATCATCCGTAAACTCTAATACCGGTGTTATAGGATCTTTACGGAGACTTTCCACATCTTTAATACTTTCTTGGATTTCATCGTCAGACAGGTGACGTATCAGGTTGTTTTCTGGTAGGAAGTAAGTTGGCACGTGCCTTCGTCTGAGACATTCTATCAGTGAATCCAGTATATACAAAATACAGCTACCTTGGTATTCTTTCCAGTAGTTAACCGGTAGTTGTTCGCAGCAGTGTAGGAATACAGATTTAAACATGTAAGATGATAGAATTCCCTTCGGTTTAGTTTTATGGTGGTGCAGAATTTTGATGAAGATATAACATTGTCGTTGGTAGTCTGTCACAGCCTCTCGTGCTAACCTCCCTTCAGACGCGGAAAAGGATATTCTCCATTCAAGTTCAGGATTTTTGCTTATTTTGGAGGGAACAGCAACAACGTGGCAGCCATCTTTTATTATTGCATTCACAACTTGCGGTGTAAGCCAGGTTGAATTCCCTACTCGTTTGTTCCAATCTGCAGCTATTATAGGCCATGGAAAGCACGGACTTGCGAGCACTACGTCATGCAAAAGCCCACTGTCTGGGTTAAAGTCTGGGAAGAAATATGACAAGGTTATTGCAGGACCCTGTTGCATGGGGAACAAGGGAAGGTCATCTTTACAAAAGGCGTCCATGTATTTCGCCAGACTGAGGTAACGTTTGTTACTAACCGGATCAACAACAATCACTTCTTCATTGTTAGCAGGGTTTACTACGCAAATGCGCACATAGCCTGGACAATCTTCGACGTATTCAAAGTACCCCAGGCATTCTGGTATAGCCGGGTTATAAGCCGATTTGGAGGTACATACAAGTCCCTTGGTAATAGCAAGAACATCAAGGTCTGACAAAGTTTCCGTAGCTCGTTCGTGAGTTGATTCATGTCTGTATAAGTAGATTGGAATTTTGAACCTCTCAGCTTCACTTCCGGTGAGGACCATTTTCCGAAGGCCAAAAAGCTGACACAATTCTTTTAAAATATTACCATAATGGTCCCTGAGTGGTTCCGTTTCTTGCAGTGGCAAAAGTGAGTTGATCAGACACGACAAATGTAAGGTAGACAAATCATTTTTGTTATCCCAGTTAGACTCAATAAATTCAATGTTTGACTCCATCTCTCCTGAAACGAGAAAACAGAATCATAAAATCATACTAGAAAGCGACAAGACGAATTTTGATGCTAAGCATCAAAGATGCCGCGCATGATTTGAAAGCATGACTTATGGGAAGCAGATGCAGTTCAGTACATTTAAATAACCCTGTGAAACGAACAAGATGTACATATTTTGAACAAGATGGCCAGATGTCTCTTTATTTTAAACAAGAAAGCCAGGATGTGCCTTTATTGCTCACATGGCTACCATAGTCTATAATAAAATGTTGCCAAGAGCATAACGGGCGAATGTTGACGTATGAAATAGAGTATCATATGCTACGATCTATGTGATATTCAGCATGTAAGTTTAGTCGTGAAAGGACAAGTTAAGTCTTCAAACCATTTGGTTTACCGTTTGCTTAACATTGACTGCAACTATCTTTTAGATCTGCCTAGTTAGATCAATTAGATAAACGAAAAACATAGATGCTGAGATATTAACAGATATTAACTTAAGTGTTAATGCCTCTTGTTTTAAGTATTATACAATGGGAGTAAATAAACAAACAAGAGCTGTCCGCAAGACAGCATGCTCGACTATTTTTGTCATTTAATACTATAGACAACAGTTGTTACTGAGATAGTGGCTTTCAATGCAATGCATCAAGTAATTACTAGGATATGGACTCTTAATGTCGTTGCACGCCAAACTTTAACCAAACTTTCTAAGTAAAAAAAGGGCTATAACGTGCAGTTAATGCACGGAGTTATCTTATTTGATAGTTAACATAAATGTGATGGTAAAGACCTTTTGGATAATGTTCAATTTAGTTTAGTTTAAACATATTTTATTGTCAAATAAATCACATGGTATAACAACATTAGAGATTACATATAAAGCAAAAGGGTCGAGCCACAAGTTCTGAAACTTAATTACGTCTCTCCCCGTAAATTGAACAAGAACAACAAGATATTGAGTACATCATAGTGAACAGTTAAAATAACGTTCAATGCAATGCATTAAGTAAATACAGAGATATGGACTCTTAATGTAGTTGCGCGCAAAACTTTAACCAAATTTCTAAGTCCAAAAGGGGGCATAATTGTATCAACATCCGATAAAGAGTTGTGTGACTTGTCCTGCAAGGTCATTTGATGAAGTTTTAAAGCAATGGCATCTTCGTTTTTTATAGAAAAAAGCCTTGCACGCAAACCTTTAATTGCAACGCCGACGCCAACGCACAAGTGACTGTAATACATGTAGCTCTCATATTCTTTGAATAGTCGAGCTTAAAGTGCAAAGTAATTTAAGTTTAAAAGTTTAAAGATATTTATTATCAAAATTGAGCATTTATAAAATTAAAAGAAAAAAATCACATTTATAGTAAACATATAGCAAGAATAAAACGTCCGAACGAACAACTGTATTGAGACGAACGTTTTAAGTTTTGAAATAATTAGAAAAAACATCCCCCGCTTTTTTTCCTGAGCGTTTATGAATCGAGTCGTCATAACATTAAACCAAACAATTAAACAAGCGTAGCCTAGTGAACTCCGCACAGGCTAATCCGGACCGACACTTTCCGTCTCAGAGGTATAGAGTAACTAGTCCTGATACAGCAACTCCACAGGAGGCGAACGGTGTATGTCCGGGATAGCCTGCGTTGCGTTCTTAGGCTGATCTGGGTCGGTTCTTAACCCAGAATCAACAATGTTGGTTTTTTCGCGGAACGGCTAAAATCATAACATTAAACAATGGGCACACTAGGAAATGGATCATGAGTACTTTTCCTAATGGCCATTTAAATAAATTGCATCTGTTTAATACTGAAGATAATGCTTTTGATAATGCAATCATTATCGCCTTTTATAGTACATAACATAAATCATGGTTAGCCTACAGCAGGGACTAGAGCTAGAGGGCGAAGCGCAGAAGCGCGCGACTTATATTTGTAATAGCTTTTCAGAAATCACATGGGAGGAGCGTTATTCTTTAGAAAGAAACAAATTAAAATGTTTTGAACATATTACAGTTGGTGGTGTTTAAAAATACTAAGTTATGACACATCTAAAATGAATAAAATCCCTATTATCTAGACTGAGGTACTGTTTTTTCATATACTACATGTATTCACAACGCGATAACTACAAACTTTTACGTCGCACAGTCTAAGTTCTTTTAACGTGTTTTTGTGGAATTACTTCCCTTTATTAAAAGAAAATTAATAATGTTCTCTCTTTATATTAGGTATCATAGAACATGCGATACAAAAAACACACACCAATACAAAGATTTTTTATAAAACAAGGAAAACGAAGCCAGGCATGAATTCGATAATGACAGATTACAAACTTTTACGTCGTAGTCTAAGTTTTCTTTTTACGTATTTTTGTGGAATTACCTCCCTTTATAATAAAGGTTTCTCTTCATATTAGTTATTATAGATCATGCGATACAAAAATACTCACCAATAAAATGGTATTGACAATCTATAAAAATGCAATGCAAAGAGCAGTTCAAACATGTTTGAAGTTTTTTATTCATGTTTTATAATAACAAGTAAATCGTAGCCAGGCATCAATTCGATACTGACAGATTACAAACTTTTACGTCGTACAGTCTGAGTTCTTTTTACGTGTTTTTGTGGAATTACCTCTCTTGATTAAACACATTTGATAAAGGTTCTCTTTGTATTAGTTATTAAAGATCATGCGATACAAAAACATACACCAATAAAATGCTGTTAACAATCTATAAACAATGCAATGCAAATATCAGTTCAATGACGTACTTTTATTTGCGATGGTAAAGAACGACAACAAACAACAACAGCCAGGCATCAAATTGATATTGACAGATTACAGATTGGTTACCGTCAAGAATGCATGTGTGTTAAAAATAAATAAATTAATGCAGTCTTTTCCGGCGACATTGATGCCTTGCATCAACTTTCTTTTGTATCCCTTTATATAAGGTCTCTGCCTACAGTTACAGAAATGCCTATATATGTCTTGTTTGCATTACGGCTTCTGACCATTAAACCCTTAACAGATGCATTCTGACGTATTTTGGGAAAAACTTGACAAAAGAAGTGACTTCGCAAAATGAGCAATTGTGAAATTCGACACGCGCTCGTGAAAATACTTAGTTTAATTACTTCTCGATGAAATATAATCGTTATACACTCGATACGAACAAATATCCTCTATATTTTGATATTTTTGAATAAATTTATCAATTTCAAATCACTTTCTTTCAATCAAAACAATACATCTTAATTATTTTCACCAAACATTGTTCCGACATAAAGCCCAATAGTTGTTGTTGATTCCTGCGTTTAGAAAGCATCATTTCAACAATTAGATATATCAATAATGGGTTAATATTGGCGGAGTGGAAAACAGTGCAGGAAGAGTTGTTCAACTGGCACTTAACGAGTTATCTCCATTCTTCCAACACTGTTTTCAAATGGCCTTTTATTGTGTCGTACATAAATATTTACATTCGCACTTAATTTTCTGTACAATGAAAATTCTGTTCATTTTGCATACACCGGTCGACCGTTCATGACCTTTATGACGTCATAAGCGCGACGTCATTTAACCAATGATATACGACTTTACACACATTAATGAACATTCGCGAAGGGTGAGACCGCGCTTGAAAAATAGTTAATCATGGATTCAACTGCAATTAAAAGGTTAAAAAGGATATATAGATAAGATTTTTAAGGCGGGAGTACTCCAATTTATCTTTTACAAATGATTTAGAAATCAATGCGTCGAGAAGTCAAATATGGAAGCTTATCTATAATATTCGCTAAGTGAAATGGAAAAATACAAAGAAGTCGCGCGACAAATGCAGCTCTCTCTCTC
>JAUELF010178887.1:0-14549 GCA_031471495.1 Clinocardium nuttallii | reverse complement strand
TTCTGACTAAATTTGGTGATGATTGGACAAAGGCTTCTTAAGTTATTGAGGTGACAAGACCAATTTTGGGTAATTTCTATAATTAAAGGGCAATAACTCTTGATTGACTTAAGCGATATGGCTAGTTATCCAACTTGTCCGAGATATTATCCCAATATACATTCTGACAAAATTTGGTGAATGGACAAAGGCTTCTAAAGTAATTGAGCTGACAACATACTGGACAATGCCCGCCCGTACGTCGCAGGTATAACTATATGATTAAAAGTTGAAAACATTGTGGTCAAAGGAGAAATTGATCATTCAAAAGTCTGCTGCTATTGCGTCAATAGTGTCTGCAGGTGGGAAATGGTGTAACAGTTTTTGTAGAGGGGCACGTAGGAAATATTTCTGATGCCGCTTGGCAGCTATGTTTATCCACCAGTCACTTCAGGGAATAATATTAAGTTCTTAAATGTTTACTCTTTTCTGATGCCACCTGATGACTGTTTTAAACTAATCAATATTGCTTGGACAAATTATGAAGCACTTTTGGTCACAAAAAGGAACCTTTCTGCCAAATAATCTTGAAATAAGCAGGCAGATTCAGTTAAAAAGAATGTTAAAGCTTTCGCATTTTCAGACGCAGCAGCAATATGAATTCTAATAGAACCCAAACCTTTGTTCAATTAAAAGGCAACAATTTCTGTGAAGTCTTTGTGAAATCAGTGCAGTGATTTAGAAGATGTCATTTAAAGCTGAAATTTGCGGACCGACGCAGAGTGATCCGAAGAAATCTAAAAAAGATTACGCTTTCTTAAGCTATCCCATGGAAACTCCTATCAGTGGTGTATTGATAGATCGTCTGCCTGGGGTGCGGGTTTGACTTCCCATCCGGATCATACCAAAGACCTAAAACATGGCTTTCTCTCCTTGTCGTTCAGGAGTGTGGGGTCAGTATAACGACTAACTCCCTGTTGTCAGGATTAATAGGGTCAGCAGTACTCGCAACTTGCGCAGGAAACGCTGCGATATAACTGAAACACCATACACAGCTATCACATATAATCCTCGTTCACTTTCTAGGGTATTAGAAAAGAAAACAAATGCAAATTAAATTTACTAATGTGTTTTATTCATGTTTTAGGCAGGCTTTGATGCATTATGCAAAACTTCTAAATACGTACATGACGAAATAAACCCACCCACCCTTTTAACATCAGAAATGTACCATTCGTTCTCTTTAAGAATAACAAGGACAATTCAAGGAATTTCACCATGGAAAGGAAGCCTTCATAATTAAACAGCTGCCATAATGTCTAAAACACTGGATTTAAAAAAAAATTGTCTCACAAATCTGTAGCGACGTAAAACCATCTTGCGCAGATTATCATATAGAACTGCCATTCTTGTCTAACCATGATTAAAATGGTGACTGAAAGACAGAAACACAGAATTCTGTATTGATGTAACATCCTTCAGATTTTACTAGCATCATTTATAGGTCTGTAATCATAAAACTTGTATTCGAGAGGAATTCTTAACCCCCATGATTTAGATCAGCAACTGGAACCTTTTCTAAATGACATTTCACATAATTTCTGATTGGCTATGATTTTACCATTCAGAAACTGAAACTCGATGAATTGAGTGATCTACAATTACCAGTGAATAAAATACCAGAACTGATCTTGCATTATAACAAATTTTACAACACACAGATCTAAAAATATGCTTGAAGCATGAGCTCTCAGCTCTACATTTGTGTACAATAAACTGTCTAATTGGAAAAAACAAATAACATTTGAGCACTGCTCTACAAAAACTAACCTTAGCGTAATTATTTAGAGTGTAAAAAAAATAACTGGCTGTACATCAAGGCAGTGACATCCAAATGGACAAGGTTTGTAAAATATTTCCCAAGACCTTTCGAGATTAGTTAACGAATAGTGCTGAGCCAGATCACGCTGGTCTTGATTTACACTGGTCCTCAATGCCCTTTCGGTTGGTTTTTCCAGAGCGCTGCTCATGTTTTTCCTGGCTGAAATTGCTGGCACAATGTCAAACATATTTCTGACCAACGTGGTGACAGGTTCTGTGTAACTGTACCAGCAACTTCAGGCAAGAACAGTTAGTAAAATTGGTAGTTAAAAGATTTACTATTTATCAACCCTTGCCCTGCAACATAAGACGCCTTTGAAAAACATCATTTGCAAAGATTGAATTGCTTATTTGGAGAAACTCCACCTTGCAACTCTGTTTGACAATAATGCATGCAATGATTTATTTTTCACAACTTTTCAAAGATGTTTCCAAGTCAACGACTCTTAAATGTCTTGTATCAGATGAAAGGTTTAATTAGTAGTAAATTTGTCACCAATTTAACCAACTTGTCAATCACTTGACCTCACATATGTACAAAATAGTCACATAAAGTATAAACTTCCCGCTTAGTAAGGTAAGAATAATTTACAAGATGAAATATGGAACAAACATTTCATAGTAAATATCTTTTAAATAAACTACAATAAATATGTTACAGCTACTTCCAATCGCTAATGAGCGAAACTGTCTTTCATTTCACAGGCATTGGTTTCTGGCTTATTTAAAAACACACTGAATCTAAAATGGCAACCGAAATCGAACATACAGATAATAAAATGTTCATCCATAGTAATAGAACTGTTATTTAAACATGTTATTAAATACAGTTTTTACATGTGTCACAAATGTTTCCAATTTTCCTTTCTAAATAATGATGAGAGACTGTCGTTTTTCTATTAAATGTTTGCTTGAATTTAGTCTCAAAATGTCCCATAAGAACCATGCCTGCGAAATGAACGGCCATGATACATACTAACACACAAACATTACTAACAAATGACCATACTCGATGATTTGATTCAATCTGAAACGAAATTTTCGTCTATTTCAACTTAATCTAATAGGCCTGTCGTAGAATTATGTTCATAACATCTCTTAAATAAACAGTAAATTAGAATGACCATAATAAAAAGAAAATACATCAAAGCGAAAAAAGGAAAGGTCGATACAGAAATGGATAACACTGAAAGTAAAAAAACACTTTAATTAATATGGGCAAATTATACAAATAACACAATAGAGAGGAATCACACACTGATTGGTAACTCAATGGAAAAATAATAAATATGATATTTTCGCAATATCTGGGCAAGATTAAAATGATTATCCTGCCTCTTCTGTGATTTTTAGACTTTTTTTGCATAACTTTAGACTAAGATTTGACTACAAATACATGCAGTCTTATCCAAGTCTGCAGTGATTTTCTCAAAAATCAAGCTTTACCAGAATTAATCCATAAATGATCAAGAATATTTTAAAAATAGTTTGATGACTTCATGAAAACAGTTGGTGACTATTTCTTGTAACAAGAGTGAAGTTACAACAGTTCTGCATAAAGCCCACAATATGAATGTTCAAGTATGCCATCTGCTTGTAACCAAGGTTACAAGATTTGTTTCCGAGTAAGTTCAAGGATTGAAAAAGTCCCATCGCATAAATGTAACAGGATAAGGGTTTACACAAACATCTTGCATCAACCAATCATAACATGGTTTGAATGAGTTAGACCAACTTATTGAATAAAAGACCATGACCTTCACATTCATTCAATGACCTTGACCGTTTCTATCATAATAAATTAGAAACATTTTTGAACAGCAGTTTTAAATATTGTTTTACCACGTAGAAAATACACCTGTAAAGCATTAAGATATGTATAACACTGTCAAACTTCAAATGATGGCATGTGATTACAGTATTCAAAGGAACAAATCTCAGGATATAATGAAAATCCTGAGATGGAATCACTTTTAAATTCCAAAATTAAACTGTCATGTATGGCTAAGCAATGGCCCAAGGAGGTTTGGGCAGTTAATTACGACAATCAATCTCACACAATGATGGTGATGATACAATTTACAAAAATATGGAGTCCCGCAATTTCGATGTTTCAAATTTGTACAAATCAATTCTGTTCATTTAACAGTGCACATATATTCGCAATATCAACCACCGAACCTCCTCAGAAGACAATGCTCCGCCTCTTTCGACTTTATAACCTATTTTCATTGGTCAGTCAGTCATTTTAAACACATTTACAACACAAAAATAATGGAAATTCGTCAACACATGACTGGGTATTGGATTACACAACATATGGACCTATATGAAATATGAGCACACTTTTGCATATATCCATTCTAATAACACAGGTAACACTTGAGGTATTTTATGTTCTGTGGGAAACTTCAGGCCCGCCAAGCTACTTTTACCTTACAAACATTGTAACAACCTGGTAACAACTCGGTATTTACCCTTTACACGTTTCCCAAATACAATTAACCTTCAGCTAACAACTTTGAAAACATCTAGGCAAGAATGTGAAAAACTTCTCTACTTGGTAGAACATTTCATGTATACAAATGAAATAGTTGTGAGAAAAAGGAAAAAATTGCTTATAATGAGCAATTTCATGTTTTGTCACAATGTTTCCAATTATATTCCTAACCTATACTTTGATTAAGGCTGATTTTCCGTGTTTTCAACCATATGTTTTGAAAATTGTCTGTTGCAGATTATGTCAACATAAGGGAAAGCCTAAGAATCAAGTAGCCTGAAGCTTCCAGAGAACAGTTCTAAAAACTGAAGCGAAAAAAACAACAACCAAAAACGAAACCTTAGATATCAAAAGTAAAAATTTCAATTACTGCTGATATTTGCCAATTGCTACGATTTTTTTTAAATTTTGACCATTGTTCATAGAGTGCTTTACTCTTCATTGCAACTTTAAACAGCCTGGGATTGTATATTCCCTCAGCAACAGATATCAGCGTCAAATCAGTTACAACTATTTCTGTACGACAGTTGCAAGGGACTTGAACATCGTCATCTGCTACAGAGCAAGAGGCATCAGGCTTTCAATGGGAATTTCATAATTTACGTAGTACAACAGCCTGCAGATCTCCGGGCAAGATGAAGTTCTTCGCCACTATCTTCCTTCAGTGGTCAATCAATTTACGAAAATATTACAAATTTCTTTTTTTTAAACTTAACGAACATAAAATTAATGTAACACTCCTTTTAGGTTGACTGGGATCTTCCGACACTGTAGCATGGGACATCTCCTTACGTGTATTTTCCTTTGAGTAAAATCCACATTGCAAATCGTCATTTATGTCCAATTCAAATCTAAAATAACTTCTACACTATTCTATCAGCAGGATATCCTTTGTTTATAAATCTCTCAGCAGAATTGGTCTGAAGTTTCCTACTCATCGTCGATGTTCAAAGTTTGATCAAGATCAGCAAAGAAAACACTTTTTTAACACTTCACATCTGATGATCGTGTTGGGGGCAGGCTGGAAACACAGTGTGGTAACTCAAGTTGGGTAATTCATTACTTTTTCATTGGTATTTCGTCGGGAATGGCTGGAATCAGAATGTCAGGGATAACCGCCGATTAATAATCATAGTCAAAGATTAAACCACATCATGCACGTCGGATTCATCTCGGGGGGTATATAACAAGTTTACAGAACTTTATCAACTTCTTAGTCAATGATATGTGTTACATTTTATCAAGAACGAGGTCTAACCCTTTCCCTGATAATAGACTTTCATTAAATGACATGATTGTATATAGAGGACTTTTGGAAAACAATTGATGGGAAAAAGAAAGTAATTGCCCATCATAAACAACGTTTTCTCTTCCAGCAATTTTCCTTTGATCCTTCTTTATCTCATGTCAGATTAGCATTTATAAGATTTGTTCACGATTTAAAATCGTGAACTAGCTTCAGGGAAAAGGTTTACCCGGAAAAAATAAATAAATCTGCATGCAAAAACACACAAAGCAAAACTGCTAATTACGGCATTATTTTTCTTCTACTGAAACAACTAACCCTTTGCCACCTACGGCTGACAATATCTGTAAACATTGTGACAAAAAGGAGAAAGTGCTCATATTGAGCAATTTACCATTTTGCAGCATTGTTTCCCTCTCTTTTCTATAACTATAGTTTGCTTATAAGAACGTTTCCATATGTTTGCTTTGATGTTTGCGATGTCCTCTGCTGCAGAATGGTTGTATGTGGTAAAAATGTAACAGAGTAACAACAGTCTATTAGAAATGGTCTCAGCAGGCATTTCATTTAAAACCATTCCGTATTGAACATATCCAAAAGTGAACCCAATTATCTACTTTAGCATAAATACGTTTCACTCAAACGGCACATAAAATCAAAGCTAACAAAACTACAAAACAAAAAATATGAGATTTTTGTTTGTTTGTCTAAATAATCAAAACAACTAGCAAAAAAGCAAAACTGAACAAATTCAAATAATTATTGAACGAAATAGGCTGCCAAATTGTTTTTGTTGCACTGTTTGCATTTTGTATTAATCATCTATTTGGGTTAATAATCACATTATAATAAATCTTTTAATAACTTTAGTCAATGTGTTTTATCAATAAAAATTATTTATTTTCTTTATAATTATCTTAAATATCCATCAGTCCATATCACACGGCTAGTGGCTGGAGTTAAATCTGCTTTCATCACTTGCTAGGTAACCAGTGTCCAATCGGGTGTCATGTTGAATCCAAGGGAGAGGTAATTGAGATTGTTGACAACAATAGTTTGAACGGTAGTCTTTCATCACCTCAAAACACATTAGGATAATCTGAAATACCAAATTTACCTCTTTTTCAAAAACTACTGTCATTCCTAAAGTAGGAGTAAGTTATGACTTAGTATTACCTGTCCCTCACCATATTTTCAAAAGTCGTCTTAAACATTTATTGATTAAACTTTGAACAGGGTTTCAAAATGTTCTACTTGAATATTATTAACCCTTTCCTACCTCCACCAAATCTGCAGCAGACAACTTTTATAAAGAGTATGTAAAATCTCAGCAGGCATTTCATTTAAAACCATTCCATACTGAAAATTGGAAACAAAGGAGAAAATGCTCCATTTGTCACACTGTTTTCAAAAGTTGTCTGTAGCAGATGCGTGGACTTCTTTGCAAGGTACTGCATGGTTAGATGTAATAGCGTGACAAGATTGTAATCTTTTTACTTACATTTTATTTATTATTATTGAGTTATTGTGACAAAAGGAAATGTTGGTTGGTTTTTATCATGCTGGATACGAGAAATTAAAAGACGAGATAGAACATCGACAGAGGGCAGCATCAGAGGTTTGGTCGAAGGCGACAGTGAGGTGGTATTTAGGCATACATGACTTGTTATTTTATATTTAAAACAGACGTCACAATACTTTGTACAAACTACATGTATATGATTTGGTATTCTATAATGAAAGGCGAAAAAGGATATTGGAACACAAGATTTAGGTAGAGTTAAGGAATGATTGTTTGTTTTATATCACACTGATCGCAAATTAAGCTATGCCTATCTATATTGAGCTAAAACTTGTTTATTCCGGGATTCTGACCAGTGCTGAATTAGGAGGACTATATTCTTTGATGTTTTAATCCAATTACCTTAAGCAGCAGACTTGTTTGGTAAAAAATACCTGGACAATTTAAATTGATCAAAACAAGTAAATTCTCTTCAAAATCAGAACTTTCAATTTTCCAGATATCATTATTTTTACACTGATGTTTTCAAAGCAGACGATATAACACACCATATCAGATAAACAGTTCACCCTTTCCCTCATACGACAATTCTGCAGCAGACGACTTTAAAACATATTTTGTCAAAACATAGAAAATCTCCATAATTGAATGGATAACCTATGACAAAAAGTGGAAAATATTGTGGCAAAAGGAAAAATTGCACGTTTTGTGCAATTTCTTCTTTTGTCACTATGATTTCAAAAAGCCATCTGCTGCTGAGGCGTCAGAAAGCGTCTTTATGAGAGGTAAAGGGTTAATTAAGATATTTCCTCCGTAAAACAGTTTTCCCCAGGCAACTGGCTGCTTTTAAAGATGTTTAGTGAATTGCTGTTAAACAAATGTAGCTGGTTCCAGTTACTTAAATGTCAGTCATCAGGAACATTGAATTTACTCTTTACTTAGAAATTATTGTCACAAAAGGAGACATGGCTCAATCAACCACTCTGTTTAAGGTAAGTGTTAAGGTATTGAGCAAAGCTACAATATGCATGTTATTATTTTTTACAATGTTGAAGGCTGAATTCTTCAAATGTTTAATATTCCTTTTCTCTTTAAAAATTGATTTTAATAAATCCATTTGTTTCTAAGAAAGTTTAAGGAATTGTGCAAAGCTGCAATATGTTAAAGTGGATATCTTATTAATCTGTAAGTAAAATGTGGGCATCCCATAGAATATTGTTGGAAAAGGAAAACTTGACAGCTGCATAGCATGCTTAACCCATCCAAAATATACAACAAATCTGCAGCAAAACGACTTTGAAATTATCTTAGCCAAATATAAGGAAGATCTCCATAAATGGAAGTATTTTCATTAGTGAAGATAGCTGAAAACATTGTGGCAAAAGGAGAAATTGCTTATGATGAGCAGTTTCCCCTTTTGTCACAATGGGTTTTTTCAAAGGTTGTATGCGGCAGGTGTGTATGTAAGTGGTTCAAGGGTTATATATATAATGTGATAAAGAAAGAAACAAAAAATAAACTAAATAAATAAACAGCATTTCCATTAAGATCAACCCTATACCTCATGTCACTGTGGAATCAAACCAAAGGAAAATAGAGAAATTAATAAAAATGACCAATTTATCCTTTCTCTACAATGTTGATTCACAGCTATCAAAAGTGTAAAGGCATTCATCAAAATGTCTATTCTCTTTCTAATTTGGCTTAGTCTAATTAGGTAAAACAAATTTGGCAATGGGTTAATATGTTCCTCATACAACAAAACCTGCAAGCAGACGACTTTGAAAACAGCTAGACAAAACCTGGAAAATGATCCAGTGTATAATTTATTGAATTATTATAATAAGATGAAAACATAATTGCAAAAGGGAGGAATTGCTCAATTTCAACTTTTACAACATTGTTTTCAAATGCTGTAATGTTCTGTTGCAGATGCATCAAATTGCATTAATTTTTGCATGAGGGAAAAGTTAAGATTCAAGCAAACTATAAAATGTCTTATGTAAGCAATATTAAAATCATTCCAAGCAAAATTTCAAGAATTAGATCTGCCATCATTGATTCAACAACCCTTTCTCTCGTATAGACGCTTCTTGACGCTTCTTGACGTATAGACACTTTCTGACACCTCTGCAGCAGATGGCTTTTTGAAAACATAGTGACAAAAGAAGAAATTGCTCAAAACAAGCAATTTCTCCGTTTGCCAAAATGTTTAATTAATTACCACTTTTAGTCATAGGTTATCAATTCAATTGTAAAGATTTTCTATTTTTTGACAAAATATGTTCAAAATCGTTTGCTACAGAATTGTCCTATGACGGAAAGGGATAAGGGCTTTTGGATGTCTCAAACTTTTGAAGAGTGCAATAATGAGAAAAGATACAGCTAATGAGCACTTGCTCTTTATCCAAGAAAGAATCCTATTCAATCGAAGTCAAACATAATTATAGATTTTGTTTCCATCTTAGGGAAGAATGAGGCAAGATTTTTTTGTTTTACCCTTTCCCACATCTGCAACAGATTTAACTTTTGAAAACATTGTGGGGAAAAAAGGAGAAATTGTTCATAATGAGCCATTTTTCTTATGCCACAATGTGGTCAACTGTTAATATAAAACTTTCAATTAGAAAAGATGTCCATATTTATATATGCCTGCCATTGATAATGTCAGCTGCATGTGGGGATGGGTTAACAAAATAAGAGAGAAGAAATAGATTGTGAATACGCATGCCCTTTATCACCAATTGCTCATTTTTACTTTATAAAAACATTGCTGGAAGAGTAGTCAGCATTATAAATATATCCTACAATCAATACTTTTTTTCTCTAACTGGCCAAATGTACTACTAATTTTTAAAATTCAAAGGCTTCAATATTTATTTATTCCTTATCCCTTTCCCCTATAATACTGATGCATTTTGATGCCTCTGCAGCAGAACACTTTCATAACACTGTGACAAAAAGAGAAATTGCCCTTCATGAGTAATTAAACCTTTTGCCACAATGTTATCAAATCTATTCAATTATTATATTTCATTAACAGAAATGTTTCATGCTTTTGCCCAGATGTTTCTAAAGATTTCTGCCGCAGATTTGTTGTAGGGTTTTTTATGTAATTGAACACAATTCCATATCAAGCCCCAAGCTGTGATGTAGACATTCTTCTCAGCATTTTATTGTTGTGTTTTAATAAGGTAGTTGAGCAGATAGATGTGACTCGATGCTCTAAGACGAACATAATCTCGGTTCACATTTAAAGAGGTATTAATGACAATAAATTAACGTGACAACAATCTACATAGATTGCAATGTTATTTGGGTGTAGACCCAGATAAGCCTGCAGTGCACATATCCAATTTAGAATTTACCCTTCAACACATACCACATTATAAATTGCCTGCAGTAGACAATTTTGAAAACACCTAGGCAAATCCACAGAAAATCTCTATAAATGAAAGTGCAATTACCTAATACAGTTGAAACACTTATGACAAAACTAGAAATTCCTCAATAAGAGCAATACCTCATTTTGGCATAATGGTTTCAAAAGTCATGGGCTGCGAGAGCGTCCAATTGGGTGTGTATATGGGAACAGGTAAAGGTACAGTAAGGATTAAAGCATGTACCGACAGACAGTGGACTATGATCAGACTGATCCTAGTCTATATAATGAACACATTGAATCTCATAGGTTGATGTTAAGTGCTAGCTGTAAAAGGATAGAGTGTTAGCAAAGTTATTTAGATAAACAGGAATCAGTTGATGAAGTATGCTCAGTTTAAGTTAAATTCTCTCAGAGACATGACCGATAGAACCAAATGTTTATATTTTGAAGCATCTGGAGTAGGCATCTGGAGTAGACGACTTTTTAATACATTGTTGCAAAAGGAGAGGGAGAGCTCATGAAGAGCAACTTCTCCAATAGCCACATTGTTTTAAACTCTTTTCAATAATTTTTCTTATATTAACAGATATATTCTATAATTTTGCATTAGATCTATGCCTTTCAAAGTCGTCTGCCACAGATTTCAGCTTTAAAATAATTGTATACAAGATATGCTGCTTTATGAAAATCTGAGGCAAACAGAATTATATCTTGAAAATTCGAAGGCTTGCTTGGATAGCTCTAACTGTGGTAAAATGAGACATTGCTTGTCTTGCTTGGTTTTCTCTGATAGCACAGCACAGTTCAAACACCGATTCCAGTCTATAAAAATATCATAGATAGATATTCAACCCTGCTAACCATAGAAATGAGATATTAACAAAATGACCAATATTAGATAACAAAATATGAGCTTGGTCTGGCCATTTGTGGTCTTATTGATTCTCAGTAATGGAATAACATCAAGTTAAACCCTTTCCCACATACAAGTTGAAAACATTGTGACAATTTAAAAGGATAAATTTATGGAAGGACAGTAACGACTCTGGCGAGATTGCTGTGCAGAAGCCCAGGCTTGCCAGAGTCTTTACCCTTTTCCACATATGTAGGCATTTTTGAGGAATCTGCAGCAGACCACTTTTGAAAACATCGTGACAAAAGGAGAAATTGCTCAAAACAAGAAATTACACCTTTTGCCACAATGTTTTCAACTTTTTTCTGTAATTATACCAACAATTATAGAGATTTTCCATATTTTTCAGTAGACATTTTCGAAGTCGTCTCCATAAGATTTGTTGTAAGCAGTGAAGGGTTAATTCACTGTACATAGAAGCAATAAGATTTTAAATCGCTCGACGCTGCTCATAATTATGTTTGTAATTATCATACATGCGGTGATAAGATAACGCTTACGATATCAGCTTTGTCCTACAGCTAAACAAAAAAGAACGGGAGCGTGCAACGTTAGTAACATTTAACGACAACAATTTACAATGATTAAAAAAAAACATCACTGAAATAAAATGGAGGCCATAGCTGATTGATAGCTATCAGTTTACTTTTTAATCAGCAATCAACTTGTCTACTTTAACAGACTTTTGACAACTCTACAGAAGACAAATTCTTAAAACATTGTCCAAAAGAAGAACGAGCAATTTCCCCTTTTCTCACAACATTTTCTACTATTGATTATTCAATATTTAAGTTCCAAATGATACATATTTTCTAATCAAATGTTTAAAAAGCAGACGACTAACGAAACCCATTGAAGTGACTTGAATTAATTCAACTCAATCAGACCTGAAAAAGTAATACATTCATGATAAAATTACATAATTATGTGAGCAATACCAATAACATTCAATTTGTAAAATAAAAGTCATTTCTTATAGATTTATAAAAACCTTCAAATTAAATAAGCAAGAAGTTACAAGGTTTAATAAGAAAATCGATTGCAATAATAATTGTAAATTACTAATTTACTTACACATGTATACATTGTCTTCATTGTTATTTCAAAGGAAAGCTTAGAGAAGCAAAAGAACGTTGTTTACAAATTAAATAGTATAAATTATATATTTCAACTCAAGTAAAAAGTCCAATAATTATCATTCAAATTAAGAAAATACATTATAAAGGTTTTAAAATAATTAATTAAAATTTCAGTTAATATTTTCATACAAACCAATCAATAGTTAGTAAACGGGGTTAAAACAAAATTTTGTTTCTATTGAATTTAAACAAGAAGGTTGGGATTCTGGAAGGTTGGAAAGCGGTTTCTATATAGATATATTTTATAATAGTCATCTTTTAAAACATCTTAAAATTAGATCAACACAAAGTCATCTTGAAATTTGTTAGCACATTTACTATAAAGATTTGAAAACTCTTGAGAAAAAGGAGTTATTGCTTGTCTGGAGCAATTTGCTCCTTTTCCACAGTATTTTCAAAATTTGACTGCTGCATAATGCATCTTAAGTTGTGTTTTATCAGGTAACTGATGACGTTTCAAAGAGTTTTGTTCCTGAAAATATTTGTCCTGTTATGTAATGTTAGTTCATGTATGTTAATACTTTACTTTATTTTACAGCAGTTTCAAACCAGTTTAACCCTTTCCCACTTGCAGACGCATTCTAACGCCTTTGAAGAAGACGGCTTTTTGAAAACATTGAGGCAAAAGGAGAAAATGCTGATAGTGAGCAATTTCCCCTCTTGCCACAATGTTTTTAAATCTATTTAATGATTAAACTCTCATTTATGGAGATTTTTCACATTTTTGCCAATTCAAAGCAGTCTGCTGCAGAATTGTTGTATATGGTTAACCCTTTTCCTCATATAGATGCTTTCTTATGCCTCTGCAGCAGACAGTTACTGCAGAATTGGAAAGGGTTTAAAAAGATTAAGTTTGCAATAAAAGTTGTAAACATTTTCAGGGTTAATGAATACAACACACATCCAAACTTACTTATTTATATGCACAAATAAACATTTGAAATTTCTTACATGGTTATTTAAATAAAGAGAGAGAAAGAGATAACAGAGGAAACAAAATAAGAGTCTGGGTGATTAAAACATCTATTCTTTAATAAAATACCGTAATTCAATACACTTAGTTACATTTGACCAAAATTATTACTGTGCTTGCAGCAGTCAGTCAGAAAACACTGTAGCAGAAGGAGTTTGTGCTCGTAATGAGCATTTTCTCTCTTTGCAAAAATGTTTGCAACTTAACTTAATTTATTTGTTTTCTGTCATTAACAGAAATTGTCCAGTAGTTTTGCTTAGATGATTTCAAAGTGGTCTGCTGCAGATTTGTTTGTACACTGTACATTGGAAAGGATAAATGACCTACTGTTTAGATATATCAACAAGAGTATAATAGTACAACAAAGAATTTCTCTTGGAATATCATCCAATTTTTAAGCTGCATCAGATTAATAATACCATTCACCATCACATATACAAACTAATACGTATTTTATACAGATTTACATGAAAACACAATCTTCAGTACAATTTATGTTAAACTAATTCCCTTTTATGCCACATTAAAGATGAACAAAGTGATACATTTTGAGAATAAAAAAAGAAAAGAAAAAATATTGAGTGTAAATTGATAAGTAACATTGTAAGAATAAATAAATAAGTCTATAAAATGTTTTATAGTGTTACAAGTGCCAAGTAGAAATTGTAAAAATATCTAATGCATAAGCATGTTCATCTTTCTCCTCATATGGCATATAAGTGAATCCAGTTAAACAACTATTGGCACATCAATACAAAAGGTTATGCATCCCCCAAAGCATACAGAACAATACACATTTACATAACACAAAAACATACAACGATGTAGTCACAACATGGTTACACATATTTCACAGCCATACCATGGTTAATTGCGCCTTTACCGTTACCACTAGCAGAGGCATTTCAACCCCCCATACAGCAGAAGACTTTTTGAAACAAGAGGGCCATGATGGCCCTGGATCGCTCACCTGATTTTTTTTTTCACTTTAGCAATATAAGGCAAAATAGC
>JAUELF010178777.1:0-14551 GCA_031471495.1 Clinocardium nuttallii | reverse complement strand
TCTGTTTTGTTTTGTTGTGTTATGTTATGCTATGGTATGTTTTGTTTTGTTTTGTTATGCTATGGTATGTTATGCTATGGTATGTTTTGTTTCGTTTTGTTTTGTTTTGTTTTGTTATACTATGGTATGTTATGCTATGGTATGTTTTGTTTTGTTTTGTTTGTTATGTTATGTTATGCTATGGTATGTTTTGTTTGTTTTGTTATGCTATGGTATGTTATGGTATGCTGTGGTGTGGTGTGGTGTGGTGTGGTGTGGTGTGGTGCGGTGCGGTGTGGTAAAACTTCGAATTACAAAGTATGTTGATTATCATAAAATAAACCAACAAGAGAGAACGAGATGAAGTACTAATGAAGTCCAAATGTGCTCCAGAAATACATGAAGGTTGAGGGTATAGATATATTATTATTATTACTTCTACTACCTACCGTAATAGATATTTTGTCTTTTAATGTGTCACAAGGCAGTGGTTAATCACACGTGATACACTTATTCGAGTTACGTAAATCTTGGATTTATCTAAGATATTTTGACGTTCATCAGGTATTCAACCTTTAAGGCTATCGAAACCGTTTCAGTGCAATAAATGTGAATGTGTGCATATAAATAACAGGCGAATAAATTATAATATTGCTTAGCAACCGTCGAGATGACGTCTCGGCAGTCGAACGTCATATTGGTCAACCAAGGCGGTTCAATGTATCTTAAGGACGTAAGTTATAAACGAGGACGTGACACCGTCATTCGTTTAGAGGTGTATAACAGTATTTAATTGTGGAAAGTTGTCATTAAATGTAAACATCAATACCTAACTGTACCCGATGTTCGATCCACAACCGGATTATACCAACATTTCAAACAAATTTCCCCTTTTACCTCAGGGATTGTCGGGTACTATACGATTGTGTCGGGATATATGCACCAATAGTACTGGTTACTAACCCAAGGAAGGGTATGATATAACTGAAATCTTGTTGATAGCAAATTAAAACCTTTAACTAACTTTTGTTTGACAAAGTCCTGTGACAAAATATATCTGAACTGTACGAATTGGGGTGTTCTTAACAGTTATTAAATTTCGTGTCAAACAGAAAAAAGTGTCAAAACCAATTCAACTCTTTAGCAAAGACCGAATCGTTTATCGTTTCTCAGAGGTGAGTGACATTCCGAGGTCTGCCGTGTCAAGCTAATTAGATCAATCTTTTCCTGGAAATGTATTTTGTAATCTAAAATGTCAGTATAATTTCTCATTCCAATTAACGACAGCCCGTTGTTATGTAGATTTTATTGAGCTCGATGGTATTACTGTCCTCACGTTTAACCCTTCACCAAACACAGACTCTTTCTGACGCCCCTGAAGCTGACAAATTTCAAAAAAACTAGAAAGGCCATTCGTCTTCTTACGTTGTTACTCGGCTATACTGCCGTTTGGCGTACACATACAGTGTGACACATGATGCACTACTCCTAACGAGCAATATCTACTTGTGCTATACTGGGTTAATCCCTATTCAATAAGGGCAATAAGTCGCTTTCAAAAATAATTACAATTAAGTAAACGAAAGTTGTGATGCCTGCTACAGTTGGAATGTGTATTTGCTGTGGTATCGTGTTTATTCATAGAGACAACTTATCTGAAGGCACTATTTCAGAGGTTCAGATACATGGGTAGTGGATAAGTCTTTTCCTGATATTTATCTCTCTTATTACCGAATCAAATCCTATATTGTGGATACTCATAGGGTTTAAGGGCCAAATAAAGATTCTAAAATACTAAATTATTGTGTTATCTGAAGCTCTGCTATTTCTTCGACCACCGCGAGTGAACTTGAGACACAAATTAATGCGAACCACGGTTGACCCTTTCCCTCATACACTTTTATTTCTGCAGACGGCTTTGAACAGATTTTGTCAAACAATTGAAAATCTCTATAATTGAATGGATAATCTAAATGGAAAACATTGTGGCAAAAAGAGAAATTGCTCGTTTTGAGCAATTTCTTTTTTTGTCACTATGTTTTCAAAAAGCGTCTGCTGCAGAGGCGTCAGAAAGTTCCTATATGAGGGAAAGGGTTAAATCCTAAAATGTCATTTCTGCGTACTAAAATGCGACACTGAACATAGGAAATAGTATACGACTTTCTATATTGACAAAATTGCAAATGTCATATTGATATCACTATTATTAATTGTTTGGCGTGTTTATTTCTTTATTATTCATCAGCTTAATGCGATAGCAGTTTTTGTCTCTCTCATTTGCGTTGTTTATATGTTTTGTTGCTAGAAAGTTGTTATTTCCTCTGAAATGTCAACGTTACAAATCAGTTCAATCCTTTTAATCCTTTCCAACGTAAGCTAACACTTTTATAGCTGACACATTATATTATTATATCATCATTTAAAGTGACCCTATTGTCGGTCAACCCACTATTCGACTAATCCGTTTCACTTTATTCTTAAAATGTAGCGTTACGTATTGGATTGTCAGAACCTCTCTTAGACATACTGCCAATTACTGGCTACACAACTAGAACAAGAAGACCATGAAGGTCCTTAATCGCTCACCTGATTTATTAGAAATGTAATAGTTTTCAAAATAGTTTCTCTATGTAAACAAGGAAAACAGATATCGGCCACTGATGGTCATGCTTATCAACGGCCGGATCTTTAACCCTTTCCCTTATACGACAATTTTGCAGCAGACGACTTTGGACATATTTTGTAAAAAAATGGAAAATCTCTATTATTGAATGGTAAACCTTTGACTAAAAGTAGAAAACATTGTGTCAAAAGGAGAAATTTCACGTGTTGTGCAATTTCTTCTTTTGTCACTATGTTTACAAAAATCGATATGTTACAGAGGCGTCATAAAACGTCTATATGAGGGAAAGGGTTAAAAAGCTTGCTAGAGGGCCACACACGTTAACCTGTTGCCAAACTACTTTAACTCAGGTCAATACGTTTGGAAAAGACAGTGGTGAAATTTCTAAAATAGAGCCTTCCATGTTCAACATCAGGAGACTCCACGTGTCGTGTTTATAAGAGTTATCGAATATTTTCGTAACTGAAATGTAAATAATGCTGAATCTTCACGAGCTGATTCAGCGGAATAAGTATTGTTTAAAAAAAGACTACCAATATTGCCAGTTGCGCTGAAAGTTTAAAATAGTTTTTGCCTATTTGTTTTGAAAGTCGTCTGCTGCTACTTTGCTACTCATTGTGTTAATAACTTAAAACAGTCAAAATCGAAGTTTGAAGGTTCTACGATCAAGTTTCTTACTTACATGTATATGGTCATTTTTCCGGTCATAACTGTTCATTAGAATAGACCATGATATTTAAATGTCTTTATTGCGAACAGTGAAGATTCAGATCAGACTGTTCGGACGCACAGGCTGATCTTGATGTTTCGCTTATCGCAAATTAAAATCCCGATGGTTGGTTTTCGTATGCCTTGGACCAATTAAATGTCTGTTCGTATATATTCCCGGATGTTGTCTGGTTCATTTACGCCGTTGTCTGGGTATATGCAGCTGTAATGAACATAAATGAGGCATCTTCCAACACGTGCGAGAATGATTAAAGGGGCTGTCTAGTATCAGTTGGATCACAATTTTCAATCAACGAATTGTTTAAATGAAAACATATTAGTATCAGTTTCGCTTAAGTTTGAAGTTTACGTATGGATAGTTTAATAATATTGTAAAGCTGAAACTGTTCAACACTGTTATTTAAGAATGGTGGGAAAATGAGAACACATGAGAAACAAGAAAAATCTTTAAAAAGATAAACGGCGATCAATATGAGAAAACACTAAGAAATGAAACATGAGCATATTATTTGACTTGAATATCAGAAATGTTTTGTTAATAATCCGAACAATCAGTAATTTTCCATGAATTATAAAATTTGCGCAATAATGTTGTATTTCTAAGAATTCGACAGCTCCTTGAATTGGTAATGTATTATAATCGTGAACCAGTTGGAACTGTGTTCGATTTGAACATTGTTCTTTTGACGATATAGAATAGGTTCCTAGCAATCATTTGAGATATTGTATATTAATACTGCTGAAATGCTGGACTGCTTATCTGTGTGTTCGCGTCGTTCGTTTGGCCAACCTTGGACATGTACATGTATGCTTCTGCGTGAAAATCTGATTGGGCCAACATGACAGTATGTTGTATATTTCTGTTTCCAATTCCAACTGGTTACCATTCAAGGAGACATCTTTTGTTAATTTAGGGACAAATCTTCTTTTTTGGGCGGGATGTTTGATATCTAAGAAATCGACAGCTCCTTGAATGCATCATAATCGTGAACCAGTTGGATTATTGTTCGATTAGAACAATGTTCTTTAAACTATATAGAATCGGTAATCGAGTGTAGCTGGTGCGTTTTCGTCTGTCTATCTCTTTTTCTTTTAAGGACCACGTTTCAGCCAAAAATGTAATCATTAGAAATTATGAAAGAGTAAACGAAAACGATGGAATCAACTTGTTTATATCTTTATCCCAGGATCAACTACTAAATCATAACAATAATATATGTGCTTGCCAAAGGCTAATCGGCTTCAGTTTCTATAAATAGATTATCAAGATTGTGAATACCACACATGAGATAACGCGAGGCTCCCAAGAGGTGTATAAAGTTTCAATTGACGACAAATTACTTAAAAGTAAGCCGCTTTATCAAACTGATTTGTTCTTTACATATTAGGATACATTATCTTTTCTTATGTTGTTATCCAATTCTCCTAAAGGAGAGCGAAAAATAATGTATACCTAAAATGAATACCACTGCCGTGTGTTCCATAGTAAACACAACGTAAACAGTTTTAGCTATGTCCATCGAACCGAACGAAATTTGTATGTTTTATGAATGGAAAACAGGTAGAACAGGTTTGGTTTACAAACAAATGCACGCTTTTTTGACGAAACCTATTTAGGTTTCGCAAAACAGTTTTAGTTGCGTGACTATAGAACATAGGGCAGATGAAATATGTATAGCCTTAAACCGCACGATTAAGACGTTGTAGAGATTTAATTTCTATTTTAAAACACATCGTTATGCAAAGGCAAATACAATCAGTATGTAACTAATCTAAGTATTTCCAGCATATTCAATTTTCAAAACCAAATCGTAAAATAAGGCTCTTAAAGATGTTTTAATAATATATATTCCAATTAAATAAAAAATATCAATCAAAATTCAACTCTATGAAAATATGTTGCAATTATACAAATATGTTTCAATAACAAATATCTTTCAATTGAATAAACATATGCTTCAATTCAATGAAAAAAATATGTTTCAATTGAATACAAATAATATGTTTAGAAACTATGCCTGTACCAGCCTTAAATTATTTGTGCCAATTGCATGTGTGCACTTATACTGTCTGATCCAAGACAATAACGATTGTCGTTTGTAACTAACTCACGACACAAAGCAGAGTCAGACCAAATTACGTTGCAATGTAAGTTGGTCTAGATATAAGACTGATCGCAAATGCCGTTATGTTTTGTTCATGGATTGCCGTTTACTTGCATATTTATGCATTTGCAGTCACATTTACCTTCTTGTTTAAAGACCTTATGAATAAGTTATCATCATTGGATCACCATGGCTACACTCGCTTATCTGATTTTTTATTTCTCCCAGAAATTTCATAAGTTTATATGTACAATATATATGCAATGTAGTTGCTATCCGATATATAAAGCAGTCTCTGAAAAAGTTTATTGACTAAAAGGCAATTAAAATGATATATTAACATTGAGCGATCCAACGCGAAAACCAACATTGAGGGCTCTGCGTAAAGTATCGACCCGGATCAGCCTAAGTATTCCGGGCAGGTTTACCCGGATAGCTACTTTTCACATCCTGTGAATTTTCTGTTTCATGAATCATTACTCTATATATCTACCCCCAACCCCTGAAACGGAATGTGTCGATATCGATCAGTATGTACGGTGTGCGCAGGCCGATCTGGGTTTTCTCGCGTGTAGTAATTTAGAATGCTGGTTGAACATAACCGATACCTATTTTCATGAATAGCCGAGCTTGACCAGATTGTTCTACACGTGGCTCGCGATACCTCGAAATGCGATACGTCGAAATTCGACATTTCGATTTGATGATCTCTCGAATAAGCGATATTTCGAGAAACATTAACAGGAACATATGTTTTCTGGTTTATAGGAGGGAAAGGATAAAGCTGAACTTCCTGACACTGAAGTACATTAATTACCAAGCAACTTGTATAGATTGTATCTGTCGTAAAATTGTTATAGATTGTATCTGTCAAAACACATCTTTCCCTGTAGTCGTAAAACGTACGTTGCCTCGAAAGTGTCACACGAGCACGAATGAAATTATTATTCCTCAGTCGGATAAAAACTATTTGCGATAGGGATTGTCAGACAATAAAACATGTGACAGCACAAGCAGACGGTTGGTTTCCCTATCACATGAGCGTAGTTCCTCTAAAAAATAACAAAATGACATTAGGATGAAAGTAATGGTTCTTTTCTCAAATATCTTTTCTCTTTCGGGCCCGTAATACAGTAAAATGGGAGGCGTTACGGTTCAGACCAAATTAACACGTGTAGATATCTCGTGTGTTACTCCTTCCCCGAAATACAGACAATAGTGTATGCACCTGCAATTATATGACCATTAAAAATAAACTAAATATTTAAAAAAAAAAACCGGAGTAATCGTTTAGAACTTGCGAATTCTTCTTTATTCGCAAGGATTCTTACGCTATTCCAAGAAAATAATTTCCCTTTTGAAAACGTTGAATATATTTAACTATGGTGTATACTATTTATAAAATATATTTCATTTGTTTTATTTCTATTCATTTGACGCTGATGTTATTACTTTATTTCATGCTTTGAAAATCTAGTTTGTTTCCTAATAACCTAAAATATTGTCATAAGAAGATGAATATAAGAAGCGCATAGACGCGTAAAATGCGTCGAACATGCTATATTTGGGAAAAGATCAATCGGGGTTGTATTAACTCCCTGGCAGAGACATTCAAATTCAAGCCACAGCAACATGTATATCTAAATTCTGTCCGATAAGCAGTTTTTAGCCGGAGTCATAACACGTGTGTTGCCTCGAAAGTGTCGCAAAGGAGCATCAATGGAATCATTATTCTAGTAATAAAGCAATTATCTGCTTAGAATTGTCAGACAATGAAAATATGTGACAGTCATACTTTTGGGTCCCCCCTATCGAGCGCTTATATCGGAACGGGTTTTCTTCTAAACTGATATAAATGATATAAGGATAAAAGTAATGGTTCTTCTCTCTGGTAATTGAGCCGTCCCGCGAAAAAAACAACATTGTTGACTTTGCGTAAAGTATCGACCCGGATCAGCATAAGCATGCCGCACAGGCTTAGCTGGATACTTTTCGCCTCCTTTGGATTTTCTGTTTCAGGAATCATTACTGTATTCCTCTATTCCCCTGAGACGGGGCATTGTGTCGGCTCGCATCAAGGCTGATCGGTCGATACATGTACATTACGCAGAGGCCATAATGTAGGTTTTCTAGCGTGACGGCTCTGGAATATACATTTAACTCCCCTGCAGCAGACGGTCATTTTAAATATAATGAATGGAAAATGGGACAAACATTTAGAACGAGTTAATTCTTCTTTTCTCGATATTTTAACTCTATTCCAAGAAAATGATTACAATTTATAAACGTTGAATATGTTACTATTGTATTTTAAACAGACGATCAAAGTTAGGTGTATTAGAAGGTGGTGAATTAGAAGGTGGTGTATTAAAAGGTGAGCGTATGAGACGGCGGTGGGTGTATTAGAAGGTGGGCGTATTAGAAGGTGGGTGTATTAGAAGGTGGGTGTATTAGAAGGTGGGCGTATTAAAAGGTGGGTGTATTAGAAGGTGGTGAATTAGGAGGTGGTGTATTAGAATGTGAGCGTATGAGACGGCGGTGGGTGTATTAGAAGGTGGACGTATTCGAAGGTGGGTGTATTAGAAGGTGGGTGTATTAGAAGGTGGGCGTATTAGAAGGTGGGTGTATTAGAATGTGGGTGTATTAGAAGGTGGGTGTATTAGAAGGTGGGTGTATTTGAAGATGGGTGTATTAGACGATGGTTGTATTAGAAGGTAGGTTTATTAGAAGGTGGGCGTATTAGAAGGTAAGTGTATTAGAATGTGAGTGTATTAGAAGGTGGGCGTATTCGAAGATGGATGTTTAGGATGTGGGTGTAATATAATGTGAGTTTATTGGAAGGTGGGTGTATTAAAAGGTAGATGTATCATAAAGAGGTTGTATTAGAAGTAGGGCGTATTAGAAGTAGGGCGTATTAGAAGTAGGACGTATTAGAAGGTAACGAAGGCTTCGATGTATCGACGACGAGGCATAAACCCTACGAGAACATACTAGACGGCCTTGAGTGCAGATTATCATTTTAAGAATTTGTGAGACAGGCGTATTCTCTTCTCGTTGCTGTTATAAGCAATACATTAGCCAAGTGTGTCACTGCTTAACCCTTTCATACATGCAACAAAGTTCCAGCACACGACATTGAAAATATCTAGGAACAAATATTTAAAAATCTTTATAGATGAAAGTAATTGTTGAAAGGTTTTGAAGACATATTTAGGCAAAAAGAGCAAGCGTCTGTATTGGGCAAAGGGTTAAAGTCGAATAGCGCTCCCCGGTGCATTAATCAACAGTATGTCGCTTTATGTCAGCCTGTCACACCCTGCACTTCCATGTACAGTTTGAATTGTTCGACATGTTCGACTGTGCGTGTGTGGTATGCAAATCGGCACCACGTGGGCTTTTTCGTTTTACACATTGTCTTGATAAATTAGTTTATGCGATGTATGTGGTAGCTCCGACTTCCCACGCCCAATAATGTGCCAAGCCTTCATCCGTGGTGATCTGATTTCCTTCCTACGCATCTGACCTCCAGACAGGATATACTTACTCATTGGTAGAGCATCAGGAAGTTAACACTTTTTTCGGATGTTACCGAATAAAGCTAGCTAATAGTGCCAAAGTGTCAAGGTTCGTAGTAAATAATAGATTGTGGAAGGATATACTGAATGAAAAATGGTAGACACAAATAAGGATACAAAATAACGGGAAGTATATGTCGCAAACAATAGATTGTGAAATTATATACTGCTGGGAAAATGGTAGACACATATAGGGAATCAAGATAACGGGAATGTCCACACATTCATGTGTTATTAAACTATATGTCGTTAACACTAGATTGTGGAATGATATATACTGATTAGAAAATGGAAGACAAATATAGGGATATATAATAACTGGAATTGCTACACATCCATGTATTTCTAAATTATATGTCGTTAACAATAGATTGTGGAATGATATACTGATGGGAAAATGGTAGACACATATAGGGACACAAGATAACGGGAATTACCACATCCATTTTTTTTCAGAATTATACGTTGTAAATAATAAATTGTGACATACTGATGAAACAAACATAGACAAAATAACGATACATAAAAACGCGAATTACCACACATCCATTTGTTTATGAATTATACGTCGTAATTACAGCGTAATAGATTATGATTTACTGATGAAAACATGTTAGACAAAATAGAGATACAAACTAACAGGAATTACCACACATCCACAAGTTTCTGAATTATATGACAGATGCTATTTTGGGATTTGATGACCAGTGAAGAATCGTACATCTTGAACGACTAGATCGAATCCGGGTCACATGTATGGCAAGCCGTTTTACTATTAATTCGTTTTAAAGATATCTCTTTAACCTAGATATATATGTCTATAACTCAAGAGATATATATTTCTAACTGTTATAGCTATAGCTTAGTTATAGAGATATCTCGATAGCTTAGAGGTATCTCTATAACTGTTAGAGATATCTCTATAACTTTGAGATATTTCTCTATAACTGAAGGAGATATTTATATATCATACATACCGAGGATTACATGTACTAAAACATGAGCCACACTACGAGAACACCACTATTATGACTCTGCGTAATGTTTCGACCCAGATCAGCCTGCGCGGACTAACACGGTCCGATACATTCCGTCTCAGAGTTATGATTCCTGCAACAGAAAATCCACAGGAGGCGAAATGTGTCTGTCCGGGTTAGTCTGCGCTGCATTCTTAGACTGATCCGGGTCGATACATTACGCAGAGACCATAATGTTGGTTTTCTAATGAAGCTGCTTATACAACACATGTCCTGTCGCAAAGCCTACGACAAGTAAATGTGTGCCTGACTGGAAAACACAAAGGAAATCAGAAAAACAAGATGCACTTTATTTTGTCTAGACATCTTTCTGAAATCCTTATGGAAATTACAAAGTGGTAACAAAGTATATCAATCAAGTATTGAGAAACCTTGGCGCTTAACCCTTTCCCTCATAGAGACGATTTCTGACGCCTCTGCAGCAGACGGACGTTTTTTTTTAAAACATGGCGACAATAGAAGAAATTGCTTAAAACGAGCTATATCTTCTTTTGTTTCCATGTTTTCAACTCGATTCAATTATCGATCTTCATTTAAGGGGAGTTTACACATTTGTTCGGGTATGTTTTCATAGTCGTCTGTTACAGAGTGTGTTGTATGTGGGAAAGGGGTGTGACGAAAACCGACATTCTGCTGGTTAAATTTATCGATGTGGTTGTTTCAGTTACATCACACGTTAGCAGTAGTATTGGTCCATTTATCCTGACATCAGCGAGTCATGCTAACCACACAATTCTGAGCCCCCTTTCAATGGGGGAAAGCGGCTACTACCAGTTTTGATGAAGTATGTGGTACAACCTGACCAGGGATCTAACAAGCGACCTTCTGCAGCCGAGGCGGAGACTCTACCATTGTATGACGAGGAGTGGCAACCACATAGCAAGCATACATGTGTATACGTGTTGGAAGATGTTGGTCATAACAATATCTTCATATGCTTCCTGTGTGGTTTGTAACAAAATGACGTATACGGTTGATTAATTTGGCGATTGTTTGGTGTTTTACGCCGCTTTCAAAACTTTCTCATTTATACCACGGCGTTTCTTGGGTCAGTTACAAGTGCTACTGGTTCATTTATCCTGACACAAGCCACTCACTCGTGATGCTAACCCTGCAATTCTGAGCGCCAATGAGGGCAGCCATTACTACCATTTCTAAAGGCTTTGGTACGAGGCCGTATACGGCATATCCTTAACAGACTGTGCGAAGGAGCAGACTGATCATGATCTGTGGTGGTCGTTATGTCCTAAAAGTCCGTTTTAGTGTGATTACTCGACGTTCTATGCTGCTGAAAATGCGTCACAATTAGGTCTGCATATGGGATTGCAAGTTGTTAAATCTGCTTGTGGCAGTTTTTAGATTTTCCCAATGCAATGAATACTGACGCTGTAACATTGTTGTAAATCAATATAATCTAAGTAATACCTGTAGCAGACATGTTTGTGAAACAAATATTTACATTGACAATTCCTCGAGTAAATAGCCTGTTTAAAAGAGATACATTAACCGTAAAAACAATGGAAGCCTGCACCTGTTATTAAAGACTATTAAAAATCTTTGCAAAACAAATCAGCCTATCCATGAGAAAAACAGCATTATGGACTATGCGTGATATATCGACCCAGATCAGCCTGCGCAATCCGCGCAGGTTAATCCGTGCCGACACATTCCGTCTGGTATAGAGTAATGACTCCTGTAACAGACAATACACAGGAGTCGAAAAGTGTCTGTCCGGATTAGTCCGCGCGGCATGCTTAGGCTGATCCGGGTCGATACTTTACGCAGAGTCCACACTGTTGGTTTTCTCATGAAACAGCTCAAATGCAACAGACAGAACACACATCTGGCATGATAACTCCGTGCCTGTTTCAGACGATTTTCGATGCATGTGCAGCGGATATATTTAATAATTAAATATGAACAAATAAAAAAAAAAAGCTCAAAGCGGGTAATATTACATTTTCTACTATATTCAAATACCTTTCAAAACGTTCCTGTATGTTTTCAAGTATTATATTTCAAAGTGAAACGGTTGATTGTTATCATAGCATGAAAGCAGTAAGAATTATTTATCTCTTTTGATGCCTGTAATTGAAAGACAATGTTCATTTTTCTAAGAACCCTAGGGATGTTTATGTAAGAGGTGGTTGTCTAACAAAAAGTACCAGCTACCTAAGTAACGGTTAAAGCGTTCGCCTTTAAAGCGGGCGATGAGTGCTGGGTCCTATCAACAGCTTAATCATTTAGTAGAATGGTTTCCAACTCTTGACTAGCAGGATTTCTAAGAGAGCACTTCCATGATAAACTAACCAGTAATACAAGTGATTTACCAAGGTTACTCTTTGATATAACTGAAACATTGTTGAAAGTGGGGTAAAGTACCATTAAACCAAACAAAATTTATCGAATGAAATAACTGAAATAAGCATTCTTCTTGTGTGCATCATATGAACAGATTTATTATGCTTTGCAGAAGAACTCGAAGTATTTTTGATACCATTACAGTATCTCGCCTGATGCTCGCTAGTCTCTATCGTGTGTGTTTTGTCTGGTCTTAAAACACCGTCGTATTTGTTTTATTCTCTTCTTATTTTGCTACTGTTTGTGAGTATGCATCCTTAAAGAACTACTATAAAACTGTCAAGTCACGTGTTGGGACAGACGTGTGACCCCGTATGATCAGTGATGCACATCTATTAAGTAGATTGGTCACGGGTTAATAATCACTACACTATCATTGCCTAGTAATAATAGAAGGAACAAGTTGCACCGAAGTTGAATATTGCATGCATCAACATATTGACAACAATATTAATCAAAATACAAGAGACATACAGACGACCGAAACAATGCTAAAGCCGCATCTAGAGAAAAGAGGTTAGCAATCAAGCATACATGTGCGAACAGTAAAGGCTAAGACGATCTTGTGCAGTGTTACGGTCTCATCAGAGCCTTCACTGTCCGCAAACATTTCAAAAGACGCGCTCGGATTTGATATTCAGGAACTATAAGTGTTTCCCTAGTCGTTTTACTACTATACTAATTTCTATAATACAAACACGGACGTACACTAGGACCTCTTTTAAACTGTCGCGGGTCGTAAATGAGTATCGACACGGAGAAATGAGGCTTTTAACCACATGAACCTTTTGTAGTCTAATATCAAATATTGCATCGATATTGAGGGGTGCTCTACGAAAACCAACATAGATAGATAGATAAGATAGATAGATAATTTTAATGACGTAAACTACAAAGTTTCTAGTCAAACAACACATCATATTACTATATATACAATACAAAAAGATATATAACTAATTACAATTACATGAATTATACACAAAAACAAATGTTTATCATTCAAATATAGAAGAAAAATAAAAAACTAAATAATAATTACAAAAACCAAATTTGAAAATAATAATAGAAAAGTATTTCCACAATATTACTATTAATTTATAGAAGAGTAGCATTTCAGTTTTGTTATCGCTTGACCTCCTTGGTGTAATAGGAGTATACTCTTAAGTTTATCTTAAATTATCAATTGTTAAAGAATATTATTGATTAAACTACTTCTCCGGGTAAAGGCTTCCTTGATATATTTTGCAAGGTGTAACAGTTTTTGCTTATTATTGCTGTTTAGTAATTTAATAAATGCGCACATGTTTGGACGAATGGTGAAATATCGCTTTAAATGGATAGCTCTAATATCTGAGTATGACGGACACACTAGTATAAAATGGAATTCGTCCTCAATTTCGTTTTTATTACAAAAAACACATACTGTATGTCATACATGAAAGTAAAAAAGCGTTTGTTGAAAAACAAGTTATGCACTTTTTAGAAGTAATGGATATTCCAAAGGATCTACCTTATTGCATGTTATACAACAGGGTGATGTGGAATTGTACTTTATTCGTATTTGAGAGTAACATAATTAAGAATGAAAAACTCGTGATTCACAGAAAATGACGGTTTGAAACTATGTGTTGCATCATTGCATATTTAAATTGTGTATATTTTTTACAAAAAACGTCTAAACCGACCCGGTCCTAGGTAGAGACAGGTTCATGATTGATTTTTCCCTGATCCACCAGCGCATGGCGGTCGGGAACGAAGCAAATTTCCGTAAGTAATGAACATTTTGCTTAAAAACGCCGGCGTTTTGGGCGGTTGACAAATTTTGGTATGGTAGATCAGGAGAAAAACCAATTATGAATCTGTATCTACCTGGGACCGGGTCGGTTTAGACGATTTTCTGCGTAAATTATTGCCCGAATCGAGCGAGGGTTTAAAACACCGTTGCACTCCTTGTCATTATTATTACACAATACGATCGATATGTGGTTTTGTTTACCCTCGCCTATCGGCATAAAGCCATTTGGCGAGCAGCCATTGTTTTCTCTCTCCATTTTTTTTTATTCAGTTATTGACTTTTGACTATATTTTCGTTTTATATTGATGTATATCCCGCTTTCTGTTTATAGGTATATTTTTGTATGT
>JAUELF010178667.1:0-14553 GCA_031471495.1 Clinocardium nuttallii | reverse complement strand
CTCTACACAAGATACTTTCCAAGCAACTGGCTGCTATTTCAAATAGACTGTTAGCACATTGGGGAAAGACGAAAGACGCTTGTCACAGAGACTTTTGTTAAACGTCGGAAAGAATTTGGGCCGAGCTGGGGTTCGATCTCACAACCCATGGATTGACAGCCCGCGTCTCTACTGACTGAGCTACCGGTGCTCGGTAAAGGTTATGCAAACTGTAATCTACGATATAGACATACAATGACGTATTCTCATGCAAATGCGAACTCCGAGAGATACCTTAGTCACGTGTAGGACGACATTATGTAACGACCCTATGAATTATTATTTACTAAAACCACCACCACCTTCATCCAAATATGATATCTCTTTACAGGGGCAGATCTCTAAATAAAGACGTTTTAATGGTCTTTAATCCTTATTCGACCTCCAAACCTATGTTGTGTGTACTCAAAAGAATCGTCTCAATGAGACAAATATTTTAAGTACCACAACATACGTTTTACTGAGTGCTAATAGAGATATCATATAGAAAGATCCATTTACTCCTCCTTATCTAGTCCTTTGCAGGTGCATGAGATATTGTGTATGAAAACTATTTGAGAGGCATATCCCAGGAATTTTCAAATCATTAAAAGTTCATTTGACTCATTTTCGAAAGTTGACTGTGATTTTCGCTTTTAATGGAATCTGTATCAATAATATATATCAACATGATGTTAACAGGGTTATATCAGATTGAGAAAATAAATTATTGTTTGCGTTTAAAATAATTTATATAAGTTTTAAGTAACTGTATTCTAACCCATGCTGATAAACAAATCAATACAACTACTAATAACTATGCTAAATAGCCACGTTTCTAAAGAATTCAATCCCGTAAATGAATGGCAATATTTCAAAATGAGTTGTGTGTGCTATAGCGTCTGTTGAGTGCAGATGTCGCGTTAGAATATACCCGGAATCCGAACACCATTTCCTCTTTGGCCTTTTCTCGCATATAATGCACCATTTTGGGGTAGAATAATTATAATTAAAAACCCATATTCCGTTGTATAGATATAGATAAGATATTTGATTGTTTACATTCTTTACGTATGACAGTCTCTTATATTTCATTTCATGAAAGGCCATGTGCTTTTTTATTTATATATATTATTTAAAAATACATGTTAATATATATAATTGTTTATGAATGAGACTTAAATAGAATATGAAGCATTCCCTCATAAGGACGAATTGCGACCCCTGCAGCTACCATTTGTGAAAGCATTATGTGCCTTGGTCGAGCGACAAGCGTCTGAGATTTCGAACAGAACGTACCAGGTTCGGTTCATAATGGTCATGGTGGAGTGATCGTGGTTAAGGCGACTTGTTTAGCCTTGTTATGGTATGTTAACCATTTCCCTCATACAGACGCTTTCTGAGAAACGCCTCTGAAGCAGACGACTTTTGAAAACATGGTGGCAAAAGAAGAACTTGCTCATGATGAGCAATTTCTCCTTTTGCCATAATGTTTTACACTTTTAGTTATTGGTTATCCATTCAAGTATAGAGATTTTCAAATGTGTGAATCAAATAGTTTAAAGTCGTCTGCTGCAGATTTCTTGTATGTGGGAAAGAGTTAAGTCAAGAAAAAAATGAATAAATGAACTTCTATCGTGATATAACTTAAATAAAGTTGAAATGTGTAAAACCGCAATAAATAAATATAAAATATTGTGTATTCAAATTATACGTTAATTGTTTTTCATACTTTCCTGTAAATTCACAATGCAGACGACAATTAACACAACATCTGTTAAACGATTTTATAACGCAAGACCAGTCATAATCTGCCCAGTTCAATAAATCTCCTTTTGACAGAGAGCAGTTCATATGTAATAAGCTCTCAAAAAGCGTCGAAAAGACGTCAGTCGGCAACTGAAAACCCGTCCAATCAACTGGTTGAATTTTATGCCGCATTTCAGCTAAATCGCTATCCACCAACGCTTGATTTCATCCGCTGTCAAACTCAGGTTCCCTGTGCCAAATGCGGAGACACTTCAAATTGTTTAGATGACAAATTGACCTCACTCCGTCGTATACGAACGCGCCTCATTTGAATATCTACGTAGAAATACTTCAAAAATGAATTTAGAGCATGCACGCAGGCAGACGGTTAAACTTTCGTCAACAACACGTGATATGCAAAACCGATAACTTCTGAATGCCAGCAGCTCTAGGAAACCCATATCAGCCTGCGAATCCACACAGTCTAATCTGGTTGTGCACCATTTGTTAATTAGGCAAATATAATTTAAGATAGTTTGCTCTTCAGAAAACAACAGTGGAGCATTAATTGGCGTCATTTCGTTTATATGCACGGAAGCCAGTTCACCTTACGTATTATTCCTTGCTTTCACACACAATCAGTTCACACAACATCTGGCTACCTTTCAAATAAAACAATCGCGCAATTTGCGGTCAATGTAGATGCCCGAGCATCCGCGCAGTCTTATATGGAGATGCACTAGTTGCCAATTTGTCAAGGAAACAGTCATAAATGTCCTGACAGCCGGTGTTAAAGCACGGATGTATACACTAGCGAGAACACCAACGTTGTGGACTCGGCGTAAAATATCGACCCTGGTTCGCCTAATAATTATGTGCAGGCTTACCCGGATATATACTGTTCGCCTGTTGTGGATATCATTACGCTATACCTCTATCCCCCTGCGGCGGAATTTGTCGGCCTGGAACAGTCTGCATGGATAGCGCAGGCTGATCTGGTCGATACATTAGGCAGATGCCATAACGTTGGTTTTCTCGCGGGACGGCTCAGTCTTGAGTTTGATATATTCTTGTTTCAGAGTCCCTATTGTACGGGTTGCTGTTGTATACTCAAGAAGAACAGGGCAATATTAGAGCATGGGTATGCTGACTTAGATATATCTGTAGTTGTCTCATATTCACTTAAATGATCAGTCTTTGTCCAACCAAAATTGCCCGTGTTGCTATTGTATGCTCAACAAGAACTGTACAACCATTAACTACATTAGACTCGCGATATCTCGAGCTGGAAAGGGACCATTATATTAGCTTCGAGTTATCGACGTGTTCGAGAGATTCATCGATTTTTGCCAATTTCGTGTATGTATTTTCAGCTCTGTTCTTCATTTATACATGAATATTAATTACAAAAAGCAAGCCAGTGATAACATCTAATCGAGAAATCATCCGAGCAGCATTTCTGTTTGCTCGTCTTATCAATCAAAATTTCTGCTACCCTATTTTAAAAAGAAAGATCAGTTGTAGGAATTGGTTCGAGTTAAACGACACATTCGAGTTATCGCATGTTCGAGTTAAAAATCGAATTATCACATGTTCGATAAAGATATATTCGAATTATCACATGTTCGATAAACGATATATTCGAATTATCACATGTTCGATAAACGATATATTCGAATTATCACATGTTCGAATTAACGATATATTCGAATTATCACATGTTCGAGTTAAACGACAATTCGAATTATCACATGTTAGAGTAAAACGACAATCACATGTTCGAGTTTTTGCAAGTTCACGGTTATTTAGTTCCTTATTTTAAAACTGGTTTTGCAGATGATTTGGAACAGCAATCACCCTACCACACTAGAAGTTAGGACAACTCGAGACATCCTTACCAGAAGAATATGAAAGAGTATCAAGGAAATGCTTAGTAATAGAAGATGAAGATGGATTTGGGATGTGCTTAGAAAATAGCCAGATAATATTACTCGAATAGCGTTACACTAGATGGTAATGGAAGTTGATTTATTATAGTTTAACACCGTTCACAAACGTTTACAAATCTCCAATTGAATAGGGTTTGATTATTAAATAAGAGTTGTGGCAAACAATAAATCGCTCACTATACACGTCTTTCTTTTGCAACATTGTTTTCAAAAGGCGTCTGCTGCGGTGGTGTCCGAAAGTGTTTGTATTTGGAAAAGGCTAAAGACAGGTTTAGATGGAGACTATCATATTTATTAGTGCATTTTCAGAAGTTACACAACATTCATGTACACACATAGTCTTTAAATGGACTGAGCATAACACTCAATCAATCAAGTATTTATTCAAGCGGTCACCGGCCCATATACATAAGTCATTATTTGTACAAGAGTGACTTTTATAAATGGTTATGATAGAAGGAAGATTTAAAATAAAGCTATTTTGCCAAAACGTATGTATTTAATCTTTCTTCATTTTGAATGAAACTATTTCCAAATGTGATTGACTTTGGATAAATTTGAAGCAAAACATTTTTTTTAACAATTCGCGTAAGCAAGCGCGTCATATGGCCCTATATCGCTCACCTGAATTATGCAATGTGATTTCTAATGCAAAACACATCAAGACAATTATTCTCACAAACATTCAAATGAAACCTCCAATGCTAACAATATTTTCCTTCGTTTGGTTTAGTGACCTATTTTGTTTGCATACTATGACCCATTTTCGAACATGGACTCGATATCATCTGGACAAACATTCTGAAAAGTCTCAACTCGTACAAATACGTCCTCCGGAGTTTAAACCATATTTTCCTTCAATTTAGCCTAGTGACCTATCATAAAGACAAACATTCTGACACAATTTCAGACTGCCGAAGAAAACATTGCGGCATCTAGTGTGACCAACAATCATCAAGACAAACATTCTGATAAAGTTCAATATTCTCCAGTTAAAGATGTGGCCTCCAGTGTATTAACAATATTTCCCTTCAATTTGGCTTAGTGACCTAGTTTCAATATAGATAAACATTCTGACAAACGTTAAAGCTGCTGAACCTAAAAATGCCTCCATAGTGTTAAGAAAGATTGTGCTTCAATTTGGCCTAGTGACCAAGTTGTTGACCTGGCATGTCCCAAATTCGGGTTTTGCCTACATATTATCAAGATAAACAATCGGATTAAATTGTAACATGCTCAAGTTAAAAATGCAGCTTCCAAAGTGTTAACAAGATTCTTCTTCAATTAAGCCAAGTGACCTAGTTTCTGACCCAATATTACCCATATTCGAACTTGACCTAGATATAAATAAGAGCAACATTCTGCCAAATTTCAAACTGCTAAAACAGAAGTTGCGGTCTCTAGAGTGTTAACGAGATTTTCCTTCAACTTGACCTAGTGACCTACTCTTCGACCCGAAATAACCCATATTCAAATTTGCCCTACATATCATCAAGACAATCCTTTTTCTTAAATTTTAACATGCTCAAGTTAAATATACGGCCTCTAGGGTGTTAAACAGATTTTCCTTCAAATTGAAATAGTAGTTGTTGACCTCATATGGCCCAATTTCCAGCTTGTCCAAGATTTAATAGATAGAGGATATTTGTTCGTATCGAGTGGATTAGGATTATATTTCATCGAGAAGTGATGAAATTAAATATTTTCACGAGCGCGTAGCAAAATTTTATAATCCTTATCCACTCGATACGAACAAATTTTCTTTTTATTTTATGCTTATTGATGACTAAAGTAAGGATTATTTTGTGTCTACGTACCTGTTAATGTACGTTACGTCATAACGTAACGTGACGTCATTATTTCATGGACTATGGATTGTATTTCATTGATAGAAAACAGTATTTCATCACTTAGCATAACATAAATATGAATCTTCTGATAAACGTTCATGAGGATAGGATGCAAAATGTAGCCTGTAGAGTGTTAACATGGCTGTTGTTGACGACGCACGACGCACGCACTAATAATTAAACCATACGATAACTTATTAACTGTTAAAAATGTTTATTGTGTTGCTTCCTCCATGTGAATAATTTGTCAGTTATCATTAATTCAGGTTATATGTGCGTTGGAGTTCCTGGGAAGGTTCTATTTATTTATTTATTTATTTATTTTATTTTATTTTATTTTATTTTATTTTATTTTATTTTATTTTATTTTATTTTATTTTATTTTTTATTTTTTATTTTATTTTATTTTATTTTATTTTATTTATTTATTTATGATTTATTTATTTAAGTCTCATCCATGTACACACAAAGTCAAATACTAACATAAACACTGTACAAAACAATTCACGACAAATATTATACATGGCCATTCTAACTAGAAGTATAGGAGACTTTCGATATAAGCATATCGTACAATCATAGCATTTACTATATACAACATGGAGCCAATAATCAGCCTCTAATTAGTCGTTGTTTAAAAAAGGAAAATTATGTAAATATGTCATACAAGCGCTGCTTACCCGAAGTAGAATTATACGAACGCCAAGAAACAAAATAAAGGAAAACAAAATCATGGCTTTGGTTAACTTGAAGTAAACAACCGCGGTTTTTCCCCCGTTCGTTTCATCTTTTCATGTGATGTATTGTATACTTTGTATTTTGTATTTGATTGAATGACGATATACTAATGTATGTACAAGTCAAAATAAATAAACAATGTTCTGTTCTGTTCTGTTGATAGAGTCCAGAAACTTGACATATCACTTCGAGAAGTGTTTAACCATCTCCCACATATAATGAAAAAAAATAGTAAGCAGACGCCTTTAAAATTATTAACATATATACAATCTCTATAAACTATCACCTATACTAATTGAATAGAGATGAAATAATTGTGCGAGTGGAGGAATTGCTCCTGCTGTCACAATGGTTTAAAGCGTCGCCTGCTGCAGGGGTCCGTCAGAAAGCGTTCTTGTGTGGTAAAGAGTTTAAAGTTATAGAATTTTAGAACATATTTATGTTGATTTAACTGATTATGCCAGACTGATATGAAACTGACAAGGCTTGAAATCGTCTCAATAATTCAAATAAAATACGCCTTGTTCATTTTGAGCGCCAATCCCAGATCGGTCAGCTGACCTGATAGTGCACTTTAGGTAAAGATGAATATACGTACGATGTGCATGTAGTCTTTTAAAATAATGTGTGGCTTGTTTAACCCTTTCTCTCATACGACAATTCTGCAGCAGACGACTTTGAATATAGTTTGTCAAAACATAGAAATTCTCAATAAACTTTGTCGGACTCGTCAACGTTTACCCTTTCCCACATGCTGACGTATTGTGGTGCATCTACAGCAGCCGACAAAATATTGCGACAAAAGGTAATGAACAATATCTCCCGTAATTATACATTCAAATATAGAACTTGTGCGTTTATTAGCCGTCCCACGAGAAAACGAACATTGCGTAAAGTATCGACCCTGTCCAGCATAAGATTACCCGGATAGACACTTTTCGCCTTCTGTGGATTTTCTGTTTCAGGAATCATTACTCTATAACTCTGTTCTCCTGAGACGGAATGTGTCGGCCCGGGTCAGTCTGCGCGGACTGCGTAGGCTGATTTAGGTCGATTCATTACGCAGAGGCCATAATGTTGGTTTCTTTCGCGGGACGGCTCATATATACCTTGACATTTTAAAGTTGTCTACTGCGTGTAGAATGTGGGAAAGGGTTTAAACTTTCCGAATTTTCATTTTTAAAGAACGGATCATTTACATGAACAACATGTTTTTTGTGGATTATAATAATTGACGCGAGAGGCCGGAGACTTTCATCGCCGTAATTGAAAAAAATCACTGCTTATTTTAACCGATCCTGTCGGGGAAAGAGTGAGAAGTATATAAACGTTCGCGAAACTCGGTGTGCCAATTAATGATGCTGACTTAGGGATGGGACCAATATAAAGGCGTTTTATGTTAAATAGATTAACGATGATTGTATTCGAAGGATGTTGATTTTATAATATCGGGGAATTTAGTGTAAATATTATAGAAGCGCTGAGTGTAAGTTATATTTATTCCTTTTATTATATTTTCTTTATGCTTCAAGTTGGAATAGACTTAAGATGGTATTTTAAGACGCAATTTGATAACATTATTTATTATCTTTTCCCCGCACACACAGAGCATTACCAACATCAAATGTGTTTAAGGTATTAAGAAGAATGGTCACATGGCTATTGAATGTGTATTAAAATATTATTTTTATTTTTATTTATAACGAAATGAATACCATTACAATATTTCCTTTTATTCTGTCTAGTTAACGATCGTACGTATGGCGGTAAAAAATAAAATATATATATTTATTTTTTTTATTTTTTTTCCGAACTATTTTTCAAAGGATTGAATGCAAGATGCATATGATTATTTAAAATGTCTGATTTGAAATGTTTTATTTACCCTTTCCCACACACACACATCAAATCTAAAACAAAAGACGTTGACAACATATATACCGAAACAAAATGATAAGCATAGAATGGAATCATCAAAATGATGTAACAAGAAAAGTAATTAAAAAAACCACTCTGTGAGCTTCTTAAGTCATTAACTTAGACCTCCACGGGATGATAAAAACGTTCTTCTTTACTCCTTCCGAAAGTCCATATGAACTTACGATTACGAATGACGATTGAATGAAACTGATACCGTGTTATTGGTTTTAAATTTTAAACTTTAATCTATATCATGGGACAAATCCTTTATTTCGCTTTTTTGTGTTAATCGAAGTGTGATAGCTGGTTTTTGGTTCGGACTAGAGGTTTCGCTTGTGCTGTTTGCTGACTTCACCTTACGGGTATTCATATTTGCAGCGCTAGTTTAGTTTAAACTTATTTATTTGTATCGATTGCGAAACAAGCTTTAAGCTTATATCAATCACCTTCGATGACTGCGTTCTGGAGACATAATCAGTACTTAGCGTAGAAAAAATGCAAAAAGTAGATCCCGCTCATCACAGGATTCGAAACCGGGACCTTTGGTACGAGAGGTCGGCGCTCTACTACTGCACCGGGACCTTTGGTACGAGATGTCGACGCTCTACTACTGCACCGCTTTTGTCTTCCATTAAAGGTTCGCGTGTGCTGTTTGCTGACCCCCTCAACTTACGACATGGTCATATTTACCGCGACGATGGGTCTCATTATAACTCCTGTAGCACATCATTGAGATGTATACATGTAAGTAAAATGACAACACGAGTATTGGTGCAAAGCATCAAAGACGCCGCGCATGATATTGAAGCATGACTTAAAGAAAGAAGATGCAGTTCAGTGCATTTAAATAACCTGTGCAAAAAGACAGGATGTATATATTTCGAACAAAATGGCCAAATGTCCCTTTATTTTGAACAAGATGTGCCTATATTGCTCACCTGGCTACCATAGCCTATACTAAAAGGTTACCAAAAGCATACAGGGTTGATCTTGACTTAGGGATTAGACGTTTCATATTCTAAGATCTATGTGATATTCAGCATGTGAAGTTAAGTCGTGAAATGACAACTTTAGTCCTAGAACCATTTGGTTTACAGTTTGCTAAACATTGACTGCAACTATAATGTGTCATACACGCTGAAGTTTCTTTATTTCTTACCAATACACAGTTTTAAATCTGCTCTACCTAGATCAATTAGATAAAAAAAACCATAGATGCTTACATATTTACATATATTATGGTTTAATGCTTCTAGTTATAATTAAGTCATTCAAGTTTAGCAGAGCTATGATAACTGGTAGTATATAAACAAAAAGAAGTTTAAAGATATTTATGATCAAAATTGAGCATTTATGAAATTAAAAGAAAATAATTCACATGTAAGGAGTCAACATATAGCAATAATAGAATTGTCATGAAAGAACAAAATGTATTGGTAGGAACGTTTTATGTTTAGAAATACAACAGCATTTTATCTTGAAACGGCCAATTGTATTTGTCACTGCCATGAGATGATTTAACCATTTAAAAATCATACTGCTTAGTAACTGCAACATACGACTTCGAACACGTCTAGACAAACACTATGGAGCATAGAAATGGAAGTATATCTATTGAAAGGAATTTAAAACAACTTGACAAAAGGAGAACTTGCTTGTTATGAGCAAATACTCTTTTTGTCACCCCTGACTAAACGTTTGCATTAGCTGACATTTTACCTCAGCTTACGGCATATTCATACAGGGTGATTCATAATAACTATTGTTCTCTCAAAATGCCCGAACTCTACAACTCTTTCCCACATGTAGACGTCTTTTTACGCATCTTCAGCAGACTATTTTTAAAAGTAGCACTTTTTCCCATTTAACACCTCTAATACATAATCATGCTTTCATTTAAGGTGATTTTCTGTAGTTTTGACTTCATGCTTTCATTTAACGTGATTTTCTGTAGTTTTGACTTCATGCTTTCATTTAACGTGATTTTCTGTAGTTTTGCCTACATGTTTTCATTTAACGTGATTTTCAGTAGTTTTGCCTACATGTTTTCAAAGTGGTTGACTGCAAATGTGCTGTATATGGTAAAGGGTTAGTTACTACAAGCGTCAATATATATAAATTACTGTGATGTACGGGAGTAATCAAGCCGTTTAAACACGCGCAAAATACAAATCAGGACAGCTAATAACAATATTTCACAACACGTATACAGTATGGTGCAGTTAACATGGACCGAGCCCCGGTAGCTCGTAGCTAGCGACACGGGCTGTCAATCGAAGGCTATGAGTTCGAGCAACATTCTTTTCGACGTTTGACAAAAGTCAAGGGTCTTTCGTCTTTCACCTATGGGCTTACAGTCTATGTTGAGTCTAAGCAGCCGGCGTTAGAAAGCCAGTTCACACATGAGTAGGTGATCTGGCCGCCGTAATATGACTGGAATCTTTTGAAAACATCTTTAAACCAAACTTAAAAACAAAAATAAAAAACCCAGATTTGGCTCCTTAGACTTAATATAGACTGTTAGCCCATAGGTGAAAGAAGAACGACGCTTGTCATAGAGACTTTTGTCAAACGTCGAAAAGAATGTGAGTTGAACTCACAACCCGTCGATTGACAACATTTCACAACAAAGTATTTCGCAGTTACCATAAATTGTTCGAAGTGACAATTTGAGGGTCCTAATGACAATTCCGCTTTGAAATCATATATAGTGACAACTTCGTCAAACTACTTTCACTACACGTCCAGTGTCCAATTCCACCAACCTTACTTAATGCTGAGTAATACTTTAAAAATACTTAAAGCATCTTTTATTACTTTTTTGTTTCCCTATTGACACAGCCAATCTATTTCATTTCTTAACAAGTTTGTTGAGCCCGAAGGGTAACTGTTTTTGTCAACTTATTCATTTACTTAAATAAATTCCAACATTTATGATTAACAAAATATTAGGGAACCAAAAATGATGAAATATGCTTGTAAGTATTCAAGTATAAGCGCTAAGTGTGGTTAGTGGAAATGGACCGAGATCTTTGTCAGAAGATGCTTTTGAGAATATCTAGCTTAGTACAGCTAAGACTCTGGAAGGATTTTGCGTCTACACTGTATGCATATGCATTCCCCAAAATTGCCGAAATACCCATTATGCACAGCGTCTTGTGACTCAAGATCAACACACGCAACATACAAATGAAAACCAACATTGTGGACTCTGCGTAAAATGTCGACCCTGATCGGCCTAAGCATGTCGCGCAGGCTTATCCGGACAGACACTTTTCGCCTCATGTGGATTTTCTGTTTCAATAATCATGACTCTATACCTCTACTCCCTGATGTGGAATGTCTCGGCTCCGATCAGTCTGCGCGGACAGCGCAGGCTGATTTGGTCGACACATTATGCAAATGACATAATGTTGGTTTTCTCGCGGGACGGCTCAGGACAGACAACAACAATATTTCACAACACATATACAGTATTGTGCAGTTAGCATGAGCCTTGCCTCGGTAGCTAAGTCGCTAGCGACGCCGGCTGCCAATGGAGGAGTTGTGAGTTCGATTCCCAGCTCCGGATTTGTATCATTGGAGCCATGTTCTATGGAAACTCGGACAACGACCAGATTACACATTTATGTGCATTATTGAATTACTACTGTTCATTAAAAAACATGTGTAAATGAATTAACCTATGTTAATATATATGTACAGCTCATAATAAAAAAAACGAACTTATGTAAAATTTAAGACTTACTGATGTATTCAATTTATATGTTTTTCTATTTTTCAATTATATTTTTTTTTCAAACCCAAATATATATAAAGCTACATTTATGAAAATTAAAATGTCTGTACATTCTCCTCTGAACTTGTCAATTTCTATTGTTTATCACATATGGTGTTTAATATAATGTAAATATATTTTGTATGTAACAAGATACATTTATATGTATACGTTAATATAATTCTGTTTTGTAGTATGATCTTAACACTTCCCCACATACATACGCTTGCTGACGCCTCTACAGCAGGCGACTTTTGAAAACATTGTTTTCTACTTTATTCAGCAATAAAACCTTATCGGCGCAGGCTGATATATTTTTTATTGCTCGAAAAAATGTCCGAAACCTCAAAACCTTTCGTGTTACATGATCCCAACTTTGCCTTGAAATTTAGACGCACCAATTGAAGGACAATGGACGCAGACGAGTTTGAGAGACACGGTACTCAACTAGTAAAGTATATAGCAGACTATATGCGGGATATACATAGACGACGGGTCACGCCCACAGTACAGCCGGGATACCTCAGGGGGCTACTTCCAAACAATGCCCCCAGGAAAGGGGAGGACTTTTCAGACATATTAGCAGACGTTGAAAAAGTCATTATGCCTGGGGTACGTCTACTTCCCTTCTCCCACATGCAAGCCATTTGCAACAGACGTCTTTGAAAGCATCTAAGCGAAAACATATGGAAAATCTCTTTTATTAAAAGTGTAAAGTTATAAGAGTTGAAGGCATTGTGGTAAATGGAGAAATTGCTTATTATAAAAGTTATAACTGGCACGCTTTGCTCAATAAACAGTTAAGTATAAATTAATTACGAAGCTGGACATATAAATGAGCAGTCCCGTGAGAAAACCAACATTGTGGACTCTGTGTTAAGTATCGACCCGGATCAGCCTTGGCATGCCGCCCAGACTAATCCGGACAGACACTTTTCGCCTCCTGTGGATTTTCTCTTTCAGGAAACATTACTCTATATCTCTACCCACCTGAGATTATCATGTGTGGATTGCGCAGGCTGATCCGGGTCGATACATTACGCAATGTCCATAATGTTGGTTTTCTCGTGGATCAGCTCAAATGAATAGACACTGCTAGATATGATTTTTAATTATTTTCTCGCTTTTCAAAATAAATACTACAGTATAAACGAATTACAAAGCTGGAAATATATAAATGAATAGGTAGATAAGATTTACAATTTCTGTCCCGCTTTTCTCAACAAAATCTTCAGTACAAATGAAATACGATGCTGGAAATAAATAAAAGGTAAATGAATTAACCAAAGAGAGAGATATCACTCCTAGAACACGTCGATAACTCGAAATCAGTTGATGGTCCCTGTCTGGTTCGAGTTATCGATGGTTCACTGGTTAAGTATCATCATCTATTTACGCTTATTATACCTCACTTATGTCTACAATGGTAAAATCACATTCCCGAAAAAGAGATATTTTGACTATCAGAAACATTTTCAACCTTTTTGACACGTGACCAAGCGAAATTTGACTGTCAGGTCATGTGACCGCAGTGATATTTTGAATGTCATATTAAGGCAAATAACTGCTTCAATATCTTAGCTAAATCATGACGTGATTGCCTCCCTTATACACATACAGCAGTGATGGCACTATTCAATGTGTACATAAAAACATCAGACGACAGAAACTGTCAGCAAGTAAACATTTCTCGATTATGTACTTAATTTTGTGTTCGGTATAATAAAATAAATATCATATGGCAGCATATGTGACATTGATATTGTCAATGTCACACATGTTGCCATATGATATTTATATAATGTGCGTCATTAAGTTTGTTTCATGATCCATGAATGTGGGTTATCCAGTGACGTCGCGACGTCTTTGTCTTTCAGATAACGCATTGGCAACACCCGGGATTCCATGCCTATTTTCCTGCTGGAAATTCATTTCCATCTATTCTTGGCGATATGCTATCAGATGCGATTGGCTGTGTTGGATTTTCATGGGTATTTTCTTTTCTTTTCTTGTAATGTAGACAATAGTAATTTATTGTAGTTTATCGCCATTATCAACTGGTTATTCCACGGTGGCAAGCTCATTTATCTAGATATAATTGTGTTTCCTGTTAGAAGTGTTTCCTGATTTTCTTTGCACCAGTGTTCCATGGTCCATGTTCTCCAATACTCGTTTAACCCATTGTTGCTAGTCGAATAATGACATTTGTGAATATTGAGTAGGGTGTTGATCTGATGCTGAACGTGAATCTGTTACATGGTATATTCCTGTATGTATGTGTTATATTTACCTTTTATGGCTATTGGTTATTATATATTCTAACATGACGTTTTTCTTGCCTATAAATGATTAGGCATTCGTGGGTAATTCCTACGCATCAGAACTCCAAACCATTGTTTATTCTCAATAAACCACGGTTGCTGATAGTTTATTTGTTAAACTAATTATTGACATCGTGTAGAAAAGAAACATTTAAATGAGCCTAATAGTTATCGAGCCATAACCCTTTCATCATCTATTTTAAAATTATACGAGAAAGTACTGCTACAAC